>JARFNW010070691.1:0-13561 GCA_031763155.1 Dirona albolineata
ATTATTATTATTATTATTATTATCATTATTATTATTATTATTATTATTATTATTATTATTATTATTATTATTATTGTCATGTTTTTTAGATCACCAACAAACACATTTTCTGTAGCCTCAGTGTTTATCCCCCTTAGCTATGAAAGGAACTGAGGGAATATTGCCACCTAGCCAAATGTTAGCATATAAAAGATTGAGTTTGATTTCTTTTAGAAATTGGAAAAAAATTCATTGAACAAGTCATCAGATAACAGTATCTGTTTTTATGTTTTTAAACATTATTGACTAAGATATGAGTTACAAGATATGTTTGTTTATCATAAATAACCGGTTGGAGCAAGATATTGAAGACAAAATGTCGATAACAATTGACATTCAACTCACATCAAAACTAGAGAAAGCACTGTCATAGCTTATATTGGTGATCTGGCCTGCATTTTCAAAGGAAAAGTTGTAATAGGTGTTAGCCATGAGCACCATGCTCCAACCTAATTTATGAGTGATTCTTTTTTCTGCCCATTCAGAAACACTGGTTCCGTGATCAGTCGTAAACAAAGCAGATTTGTACTCCAAGGACTCAGGTACAGGATGATTGAACGAAAATCTGAAGGAAAAAAGATTCAAATTAAAAAAAATCAAATATCAGCCTCTGCATATTAAAAAATGCTTTTACATTGGGATGGAATTGATCTTTCCATTTTTCTAATAATCCTTTGCAGGCAGTGGAGGGAAATAGAATACCCATGCACTTAGCACGGTTACTTCATAATGATACCAAATAAAGGCATTCTTGTATAAAATGTGATTGTTGATCCTTTCCTGTTTCTGACGAGTGGCTTCCTAGTTCCTGGATTGGCCTGTGACAACTGTGACCTTTACATGGCATCATTGAACCTACAGAGCACTATCAAGGGTTGTCAAGGCATGCTAGCTGTCATTCTATATCATTATACCTAAAGAAAAATAAATCTTATATAAATATGTGTCAAGATAGGACTACCTAATCAGCTTGATTTGGTCAGAGCAAATACAGCCATCCAAATGATTGGTCATTGCACTATCTTGAGTACATTGTGATTGGTCAAAAGAGTCTGTGCAGGCAGCAACACTGTATCCAGCATTTCCTGTTAGTGTTCCATCCCGATCATATATAACTCCTTCGGACTCCCATCCAAAGGCGACCTGATGGATGAATTAAAATCAAAACTATAAAAGACAACATAATATATATATATATAAATATCCAGATATGATTTGAATGAAACAGCTTCAAAATGTTTTTGTTTGAATCTGATTATCATAAACATTCAGTAAATGAACTACTCTAACTTTCATTCGTTCTAGAAAATTTAGTATATTTAAGCACCATAATTGAATGGAACAGTTTTTAGGTATACTATCAATATTTTATAAAAGAGAAGTATGATATATAATAAGTACACCAAAGCAAATACTTTGAGGAATAGGACACATTAAAAAAGGCTCTGGATGCATGTATAATACTAAGCTTTATGTACAATATATTTATGTGTTCATATTGATTTCACATAGCTTGCCTTATTTGGGGAATTGACAAATTTCACTCCACTTGATTCCGTTCTAAAGCCACCACACAAAAAGCTGCAAGTTCCATCAATTCTTGCCCAACTGAATGCTGTCTTGCCACTCTGAAATTAATGCCAGGGATGATATCCTTTTTATAACAGAATTATAAGTTTAAAAATACATCTTAATAACTAGAAGCAGAAGTTTTGAAAGCCACATATCTATATATGTCAAAATAATGAGATGTGTGAAAACATACATTTTAATAACATGGCATTCAATTATTGATTTTCCTTTTAAAATTAAAGTCATGAACATGAGCAATATTTTTTAAAAATGCAATTCTAAAAAGGTTAAAGCATATGTGAACATCAGAGAAGGAGAAAAAATTGATGTTGAATCTGTGACGTTTTATTGTTAACTTTCATGAGTATTCAAAATACTCATTACAAACCTGGTCAAAGTTGTGGAATTCCACATTCTCAATGAGAAATCCATCAATGTATGGCTGAACTATGCCTGCCTTGGTGGCACTTTCTCTCAGATTTCCATTATAATGAGACACGATCACACTGTCAAAAACACCGGGTCCATTTGCAGAGTCAAACAATGGCGGTTCACCAACAATAAGTTTCCCTTCGTATCCAGCCTTCTGATTGTTGACAAGAACAAACTCACGGAATTGAAGAGCACCTCCATTCACAGCCTCTGCTCCTTTCTCACAATTCCAAGCAGTTAGGGTGTAAAACTTAGCAGCCTGGGGTGATATAATTTCAATTTCACAATTATTTTCTTAAAACAAACACTATGAAACAACCTATAGTTTCCTTCTGGGACCAATAAAGAATGTCTTATCTTATTCTATCTAATATCATACTACAATAGAGATTGCCAGTGATTTGGACTTTTGTCATTGCTTTGTTATCCTTGAGTAAGATGCTTTAAATTAATTGCCTTACTTTAAATGTGTGCTCATGGTACTTTCAAAATGAAAGTATAAATATTTTAACAATCAAAAAAGCCATATAAAAAAACAAACCCACATAAAAAACCCTACACAAACGTTGTTACGTTTATCAATTCTACAAGAGTATAGAAATGACAAGCACCAACCTCATGGTCTGCAGAACTGCTGCAGCTTGCACCAACCCTGGGTACATAAGTTTCAAAAATCCAGAGTCCAAACCACCCGAGGGAGTGAGCAGTGTTGTTTCTGTATTCACCAAGGGGTACAGCTTGGGGACAGATGTTAGGGTCAAACCCAGGGCCCTCAGGATGTGTGTGCATGCGGTACCATGTACCAAAATGAGTTCCTCCAGCTGCTGTGTTATGGCTTCATGTGAAATAGATGAAACATTTGTTCTCAGCAAAAACGATTTGGTAACAGTATTAAGATATGGGTTTTTAATTTCTTTTAGTATCATTCATGATCATTAACAGAGTAGAAAATATTAGCATTGCCAATCAAAATTATAGTCCTAGATTGCTCATTATTTTGTAATAAATGTGACTAACACTAGATGGATATATTGGTAATTCAAGTAGTACATCAGCCTGTATAAATTGTAAAACAAAATTTGACAACAGATTACCAGATCTACAAACAGATAATTTCATTTCAAATTATAGTGAAATCTTATTCAAGTAATCAATCATTCCTCATGATTTTAAGCTAACGTACCTTATGGTGTTATTTGGGTTTGTGGCCCAAAATGCAGCAGGAGTGATGTCGTCATTGCGAAGAGAAGTAGATGAGCGTACAAACACGGCCAAGTTATACTGGAAGGTGTTGCCAGTTTCATCTCCATCCTCCAAGAAGAAGGAGCCTCCCATTACATTGTAAATAACATTGTGTTCAACCTAGAGTGAGACAAAAGTGATCATTATCCATTTTGTGAATTATTTTGAGCAAGTGCAATCAGTCTTTAAGTATGGCCAGGGCCATTAAACACCCCCTTCCTAAAACATTCTCACCCCGACCCCCCTCTAGGCTGCGCTAAGTAAATAATATTTATGCAAACTGATACATTGTCAAAAAGGAAAAAAAATGACTGTGCCCATCAACGAATATATCATCAACTAATATATCATCATTAATAAAGGTGAAATTACTTATGACAACTGAGAAAAATAAAAAGGTGCCATTTCATAATAATATATATATATGAATATGCCTTTATTTTTACAATAACTACATCAGTTGGAATCCTACACAGTCCGTGGGCTCTATGTAAACTGGGGTGAGGTGCATTACAGATGAAATTATTTATTGTCTTCTATTGTCTTCTATTAGTTTATCATACCTATTCAATGCTTTAAGATGTCTTTCTATCTTCAGAAAAATATCTAAACAAAAGAGCATTTTAGTTACCATGGTATTGTGTGATCCATGAATATTCACAGCTCTATTGAAACTGGTGTGGATAGAGCAGCCCCTGACGAAAGATTTATCCATGTTTCCATTGAGATGGAAATGGATTGGATATCTTCCCATTCTGAAGGCCTGTCCTGCATGAGTGAATTCCACATATTGCAGATGGGCTTGAGCCACCTGGAAAAAAGAGAGACATTTCATGAAATATCTTTTAAAAATCAATATCAAGGTCAATCTTATATGAAAAATGAAAAAATAATGAAAAAATGCTACCAGCTTTCAATTTCAAAAGGACATTTTCTATATTGACAGCAAAATTATATTGATTAAAACATCAATTGAAAAGAAACTGCTTGAGTCAGGTTGCTAGTATGATGCCTTCCTAATTACAAGCCAAACACTAATTGTATAATTTATCTTAAAAATAGATCAAGAGAACAAAAAAGTCAAAAATGGAAGAACCAGTTACATTTGGATGTAAGTAGAATGTACCTGTGTATCTTTAACAGCCTGATGAATCATGACTTGGGCGCCAAACTGATCAGACCCCAGTTCTTCTCCAAAACGACCTTGGAAGCATGTTTGAGTAGCGAATTCTCCTGTAAAATAACGTATGTAGCAATAATGTTAGTATCCATCTCTACCTCCATAAACATTTATTCATTTCTTATAATACCGTTCCCTATGCTAAAAAATGCCAAAAATGAGTTCGTCAAATTATTCAAATCTTTGAATTTCTCATCCGAGTTGGTTGTCTTTTGGCTTTATCAATACTAATGATCTTCAAAGTTGATCCGAGTTCCACAAAATGTTAAAAGGTTTACAGAAATTAACTAATTACATTGCAGTCATTAAAGGAAAATTAAAATGGCATATTTTACATACCTGTATTGAATCCAGCAGGACATGCTTCAATAAGTGTGTCAAAAGCAATGTTTCTATTTCCTCTGACGACCACATTCCTTGTAAAGAGTCCTACTTCAGCTCTGAAGTCAACTGTAGTAGTTCCAAAAGTTCCACTGATGCCAATATGTTCATATGCCAAAGGTTGTTCCAAGGTCAGTTGAAGACCATCACCGCTCACAGCTTGAATCATGTGAACCTGTTACAATAATATTAGAGCATATTTAAAAAACAAAATTATAAAACAAGATTGAGAACATGCAAAAGTTCCATTAACTCCATGCATATAAAAAAATACCTTGTGTATTAAATGTTTCATGTATATTTCTTAATCCAATCAAATCAGAATAATATTCAAAGCTGAATCTAAAAGAAGAATGAAGGTGGTGCAGGCACTGGGTAACGGGTCAGTTCAAAGGTTGAGTCAGTTCAAAGGTTGAATGGCAGACTACTATACCAGAGAAGGCAATGGCGCCGCTGCAGGCATGGATTCAATTCCTGCCATCAACGCAATCATTTTTCTGTCAATATCAATTGTCTTTTTTTCTGGTGAAGCATTACTTTCAAACTATACGAAGTACAAAGGAATGAATATGGCTAAAATAACTTTATTATTTTCTCTCATTCTCCACTTAAAAATGTGATCAAGAGACAAGTTTATATTATGACTTTTTATGAGCAAACATTAATTGATTTCTGAAATCAAACATCACATTGGTATAACCTCTGATTCTTTCTGGCTGTGCCTGTCCCCAGTGGTAGCCACAACAATCTCATCCCCCACTCTCCAATCGACAGCCAGTTCCAATGTTAGAATGTTACTTCCTGCTGCAGATGTGCTGGCAAGACGTGTCCATGTCCTCACGACTGGGTAGCCTATAATATGTAGATAGAGAATGCATAATAATATGTAGATGGGGGAATGAATATTAATTAAGGCAAATGTCAAGCAAAACAAAGACAATAATCATATTGTGTTATCAACCATGACCAAAAAAATGCAATATCCTGTTATGTAGCTAATTCTTTTATCTAAATGAATATTGGACACATGTAAAAATTAAAATCAAGTTCGATTCTAAACACGAATTAACTACGTACAGCAAATATGTGCCTTACCATAAAGATCAAGAGTGCCCTCTCTCACTGCAAGAGTTTTCGTTCCATAAATGGGAAGTTCTTTAGATCTCAAATTACCATGCATAGTAATAATAGCTTTATATTCTTGAGGGAAAGGAGTGTCAGCTGTTCCAGCCTTGAAATAAAACAAAACAGCTGTCAGTACAATTCAACTATTGTTCAATAAAGACATAAGATAGAAATTCATGATAAATAATAAATTGATTATAAATTATGCGTTACATTGATATAAAAATATTTTTAAAAATAAGACTTATAAAGATTTTCATGTAAAATTGTAAAAATTTTGACCAAAAATATTTTTACCCGTAACAGACCACCGTCAGTGATAAGAATATTTTCGGCTTGCAGTTCAACATTGGCTTCATCAAAAATGACCTCACCACCTGTGAAACAAAATGTGATAAAGATATATTCATGACTTTAAAAAGGTTTTGGTGCACACATTAAGACTAATCTATACGTAAATCCGCTATAATCTCTTATTTCAAGAAAATAATATAGCATACCTTGAATCAGAAGCATTTTCAGAATGGCTGTATCACTGTCCAATAAAATTTTCTGTCCAGTAGGAATGATGACAAAGTCCCCTTCAGCAGGGGGAGATAATCCACCCCAAGTGTATGGACTGGACCACATATCAATGTATTCAAACTGGGCATTGATCTGAAGAGAAAAAAAAATTTCAATACTTGCTTTCAAGAAACCAATTATTTCCTTCATTATTATCCATTTACTTGCCAATTCATTTAATCATTCATTCATTTATGCATTTGATTATTCATTCATTCATTGATTCATTTATTGGCATGAATCCATCTGTGGCTGTACCATTTGTTTCTTTAATTTTTCATATGTTCAATTACTCAGGTTTCTTGTTTACTATATTTTTTTTATATTACAAAGAATATAAGCATTTCTTAGAGACTGAAGTTTGCATGATTTCCTTACATGCCTGGTGGGGTGGAATCCAGGCATCCTAATCACTTGAGCACATCAGAAAAAAAAACAACATATTATGCTGTAAACAAAAAATGTTGCAAGGAGCTAACCTGCTGAGCAAGTCCCCATCCATTTCTTTGGACCTCTACCAAAGCATCTGCAGAAGTGGCCTGACCAGTACGACAAACAATTTTATTGTCGGCAACTGATTGCACAGTGCAAGAAGCATCATTGATTTCCACACTTATATCTCCATTAGTTGACCTGGTGAATAATAAAAATTGTACTTTGTAAGTAGATTGGCTTACTCAGATAACAATCAAACTAAAATGATGAGTAAAAATGCTGATATTGTTATAGAAACTTAGACAATCTTAAAGTTCTAATGCTTTCATCTCCAGGATTAAACTACGAATACCCTCACTATTGATTCTCTTCATAAACCTCTAGAAAGCTGACATTTGGAAAGTATTGATTATTTTTCAGAATTGAAAATGAAAATAAGACATTTCTTACTTACCAACTTTTAAAAAATTGCTGATGAAATCGTTAATGCTCTGACAAATGCAATAAGTGCTATTCCTGAGAGAACTTTAAGATGGGTAAACCTGGATCGATTATCACCATAATATGGTTGCATGTGACTGAAATATCACTCTTAAAAGCTACTTACTGGTACTCTTCTAAAAGTCCTCTGGGTTTTTTTTTAATGATAGGATTTTTGCTTCTGCAGGTATTTTCTTAAATTGATCTTTTGACATTATTCAAAGTCCTCATTTAAAACAAAAAAAAGGATCTTTTTACCCAAAGTTTGTTCCTGCTATGGTAATGACGGTTCCACCTCCAGTCCCACCGCGGGCAGGGTCAACTGAAGTTATTGTAGACACCAAAGATGAATCGTATGTGTAGGCAGATGCTTTTGTCTTGGACACTGTTCCGGCTGTAGCTACAACATCACAAGTACCAGCTGAAAGGGATAGGTTTTACAAATTAATTCCTGTAGATTTTATACATAAAAAAACAAGGGTTTAATTTGTTATTTTTTGTAGGACATCTTTACCACTCAGTAATACTGGAAGTCTTCAATTTGGACCTGGATATCACCCAAGGTGCCGGCTGGCAACCCTGTATCCCTCTGTTATAGAATCTGAATGCAAGCAATGCAGTGCTAGGAAAGTAGATAACTGACAAGAATGAAGGAGAAAAATCATTGTCAGTAGTGAGAATTAAATCCTTGCCTCCTACAGCATCACCGTCTTGCCGGTCACCCAATCTTTAATATACCCAAGGGTTGTAGATTAACTCAAGAGTTGTGTGACCAACTCTTATGGCTGGCAAGATAATGGTTCATTGCAGGCAGAGCTTCAACTCCCACTCCCACTCCCACTGTTAAAATTCATTACCTAATTTCATGGCACTGCATTGACTAACTTTTTTAAACAGTTCTACTTTCCTTCTTCTGACCTGCATGAATGTACCATGATGTCTGTGGTTGGCTTAATACGCAGTTAGTAAATCTTCATGAATTAGCAATTGAAGACAAGTGGATAATCAGCTAACAAAATCAAAAACTTTGAATGACATCTTACATACACATACTTTTACATTTTTCATTTAAGGATCTGTATTAATTTCAAAGGCAGTCAGCTGTCACAGATTTTTAAGCAAACATTTTCCACAAGGATTTACCTGAACCACTTGGTGATTTACAGACATATTCCGAAGCTGACAGAGAAACTTCTGGGCATTCCTGCCCACAAATGGTCACTGTGGTATCATTCTCTAAAAATCCAGACCCAGTCAAAGTAACCATTTGTCCTCCATTAGTGGAACCTGAAGTAGTGAGAAAGAATTTGTTGAAGAGTTAGTTTTAGAATATAAAAAAATAAATATTAACAATGTGTACATTCTTGCATTTGTCATATAAATAATCAATCCACACATATTTCCTACTGATCTTAAATTTACTTTTAAACAATTCAAAGAGCAATCTTTCAATAGTAGTATCGTTTGGCTACACTTCAAGTTCGTTATCATCAATCCAGGCCTGGAAGTCCTCGTCAATAACAGACAATGTGAAAACAAAACATGTTTTTTTCCTTTAATAATGTACCTTTAAGCTTTATATCAAAGTCATTTCATTGTTATCCTTAGACAAGAAGCTTTACTTGATCTCTTCACTCGACCAAAGTGTAGAAATTGAAATTTAGGACAAATAGATAGTCTCTTAATCCACATAATACTAACAGAAACTGAGATAAGCACCCCCTCAGAGCCAAAAGACTCTTCTGGTCTAAAATTCATCTTATAGATAGATACTAAATAAATGTCTTTCATTATGATTGCATTCATCATTTATTTTGTAAGTTTGTTGTATGTTATTGGAAATATTTTGAACATCGAATATTGACGACCACATGTATTTGTATGAATGAGACTCAGAATGCAAATGAATGACATTATTTAAATAATTACCTAGTGTTGGACTAATTGAGAAAGTGCCCAATTCATAAGTGAATTCGACATCATTATTGGAGAAGCCCAGTTGTTCTACAAACACCTGAACAGCAAACGATCCAGTATGCTGCACACCAGTGGTACATGTGATAGAGGTGGCGGAAGATGTTGACACACTGCACTCCACATCCCCAATCTGAAAATGAAAATACAGGGATGTCAGAAAACAAGATTCATTTCTCAGTCACCTTGACACAAGAAAATGTTAGAAGTAATACAAAGTAATACAAATTCTTATTGCAAATCATAAGTGAGAGTTAATTTTTTTTTAGAAATTCATCTTATTTACTCAGGTATTTTCAAACAACATCTTGAACTTATAAAATGATCACAGATTTTGAAAAAAACAAAACTTCACTTACTGTCACAGTTGGGTTAGAGCTGGCTGGAGAGGAAAATCCAGTTCCAGATATGATGATAGCATCTCCGCTTTGTCCTCCTGTTGGTGATAAGCTGGCTACATTTGGTGTGGCTGCCACTGAATAGGTCATGGTCAGAGTGTCATACTGAACACTGTTAGAGGTCACAATCACATTCTCACTGCCTGCTGCTTTGGCAGGTAAAGTGCAAGAAACCTGCAAGAAATATACAGCCAGCTAAAGTGTTAGATACCCATCACATGGTAGTGATTTAAAGCTTGGAATCATTGTTCTGTTAGTGTGGATCATATAGGATAATATTACACTTAGCAAACAAAATGCTTAGACCTATGTTCTTTCTGAATGAAAATTTAGCATATTAACATTTATTCTTTTCTTTATTATCAGACATGCAAAATGTTTAAGCTGTGAAAAAATCTACTCATTCAACAATACTTTCCATCATCAGCAAATAGCATTTATATTGATGCTGTTATTACCTTCCTTCGTTAAGTTCTTATTGATTATTGCAAACATTTAAAAATCTTTACTGCACAGAGCAAGACTTAACAGTGATTCTAAATTAGTTAATGGCACTGTCTTCATCTCAGTGTAATAAAACATGTAAGTAAAAACTGTTCAAGTCAAAACGATAAGTTCGATTTTATTCTTACTTCATCAAAAGCCACACTGGTCACAGGGCAATCTGAGCCTCCAACATCTACTGATGTGTCATTTTCCACAAATCCATTCCCTGTTATGACAAGTACAGCTCCTCCATTTGTGCTACTCTCTGCTGGCACACTGATAGATGCTGACTTAACGCTATTCACAGTCACAGTGGTGGCAGCTTTCCCATTATTGGCAACGTACACATCAACATCATTGTCGCCGACAGGAAGTCTCCCTACATCACACGTAATTTGTGTGTCTGTCACAGAACCAGTCACAGCACAGCTTTCACCTCCAATAACAACTTTAATGTCTCCTGCTGAAGTTCCAAACCCAGTTCCAGTGATGGTAAGGCTTGTGGAAGCTGCAAAGACAATATTTTAAAACAAGTTATAACAATATTATAACAACTCAGAGAAGTGAAAAACCCAAAAACAAAACTTAAATCAGGTCACATCAAAGTGGTGTGTAGAAACCGCTGAGATGAAAAAAACATCATATACACCAGGATCAGTAATAGTCAGTAATTAATATATATTTATCATCCTTCTCTTTTCATGTATCCTTCACTTCATCTCTTTGTAAAGTCATGAATCATTCATTCAGTCATTTTAAGTTGTCTCTATCTTCACAAGGTGTTTGTCATTATTCCAATTTATCTTGAAATGTTACCAATAGTCTCTTGGATTCTTTTAATGTTATTTAGCTTCATTTTACTTGTAATCTATATTACCAAACTGCCAAAACATAATTTACTTAATATTGTTTTCATCCTTTGCAGTTGGAATGAGGGTCGGTGAAGGAACAACCATTCTTAAAACAATCAAATATTCAAACATTTTGAAAGGTCCTTAACATATCTAATAAGGTATTGTCTTCAATAAATGATACATTTGAAACATTTCTAAAAGAGAATCTAATTAATTAATCTAATTAACTATAACTAAAGAATTTCTTTTTAACACATTAAAGTTTTTACAATGCTCAATGAATAAGATACTTACATGCTGAAACTGAATTTGGAGACACATCTGTGACAGCTGCTGTTTTGCTCCCAAGGGCTAAGAAGTTACAATTTGGATCATCACATTCAGCAATAATAACCCCAACCGTTATAGTAGCTGTCATTGCCCCTTCATAGCAACTAGATGGAGTGGAAGCGCAATCCGTCTCACAGATGATTGTTGTGTAATTGGCAGATTCTATCTCACATGACATGTACTGGTTTGAAAGAGAAAAGATAATAATTTTTTTCATTGTGTCAAGTCATTCTTACATATGTGAGAAGGCTGAATGGTTAAGAAGCTAACTTTGAGATCCAGATAGTGATTCCAGTTACTAGGTCTTTCTAACAAATATAGAAATTTCTTCACTTCCCATAGGTCTATAAATGTCTACTTGAAAGTTTGAAATTTAATTTTGAGGCATTGAATCCTCATGTCCAAAGGAGGACTGAACTGGCAGCATCTTTAAGTTACAAATAAGGGGCATAGGGAGTTGTGGTCTGGGACAGAATAAACTCTGAATCTATGGTCTTAAAATAACCATAACGAACAAACTTTGCAATCTTCTACTTTCTCTAGGGGTGAAAAAAACTCTTCTTTCTTTCTTTCTGAGGTATCTTGCCCCTAAAACCAAATAAAATATCTGCTTACCATCAAATCGACGTAGAAATCATCTGCAGTACCTTCAAAGCCAGCGCCTGATATGGTGAGCTTGGTTCCACCTACTTTGGACCCTTTGAATGAAAAAGGTATTAAAATTGATTATTCACTACTTGAAAATGGAATGGAATTAAATTACTTTGTTCCCATATTATTTTCAATATCCTTACATTGTTTAAATGCAGTATTGCAGGGAATTGATAACAAATATATCAACATCGTCGTCATCATCATCATCATCGTCATCATCATCATCATCATCATCATCATCATCATCATCATCATCATCATCAGCTGCTTTGGCCCTTGACTGTCAGAATGGCTGAGGGTTTTGCCTCTTATAACGAAGGCACAAGGTTCGAAACCGGCTTGATACACACTACTTTAATTATTATGAACCCGATAACTAAACACGTTGTCTGACTTCATGTATGTGTTAAAAAGTTGGGACAAGGCGACGAATGTCAAATAGTTATGTCCTTTGTGGCTACTGCTCTGGCAACTATGTAACCCACCCAGTCTCGTCAGCTCAGTGATTTGAGTGAGGAGATAAGTCAAATTGGTCGTCTGATGTTGGGTGTGGCCCATGGAATAACGAGTAGACAAAAACGATGATGGGTCTGGCCCACGGAATATTATATAGTTCGCAGAAGCGATGATAGGTCTGCCACACGGGAAAACGTGTACCTAGAAGCGACAATGGGTCTGGTCCACAGAATGGAGAATTTACAGCAGCGACAGGGGGACAGGCCCAAGCAATAAAGAGCACTCAGAAGCGACAATGGCTTTGGTCCACGGAATAAATGGCACTCAGAGCAGAATCTAGAGGCGACAATGGGTCTGGCCAACAGAATAGATAATTTACAGAAGCGACAATGGCTTTGGTCCACGGAATAAATGGCACTCAGAGCAGAATCTAGAGGCGACAATGGGTCTGGCCCACGGAATAGATAGTTTACAGAAGCGACGGAATAGAGAATTTACAGAAGCGACGGAATAGAGAATTTACAGAAGCGACGGAATAGAGAATTTACAGAAGCGATGGAATAGAGAATTTACAGAAGCGACAATCCGCTCCATTACCAACTGGACGGTGGGCACTAACAAACGAAACAACTAAGAAAAGATGGCTTAGATAGTCGATCGCCGCTCCTGCTAAATTATTATCCTGGGATCTGGTCTGGAACATGAAGGAAAAGGAGGCAGCTCGTCTTTACACGTTAATTTAAGGCACTACTTAAGGACAGAGCTTAAAACTATGTAATTGACCCGTCCCACCCCTGTCTGCTTGCCTGTCGGTTGGTGGCAGGGCAGGGTTGGGGTAGGTCTGTGATTGACGTGCACTTCCGGTAGCTAGAATAAAACACACAATTGTCTTTGTGCTAAGCGCAACGGCCACACGGACATGTTAACAACAAAAACAAAAACATCAAGCAAAGAACACC
>JARFNW010070801.1:0-13560 GCA_031763155.1 Dirona albolineata
GGATACCAAAACAAATATTAGAATGTAAACAGCAAGGGAAATTACCTAGAGGTAGACCAAAAACAACATGGCAGGAAATAATTACAGAAACCATAAAAAACAAGGGATGTAAGTTTGTAGACGCAAAAAGGAAGACATTTGATAGAAACCAGTGGCGAAAGTTTGTTTTTATGATTATGATGCATAGAGTAGAGGCCTTACACCGAGAAAGGTACAAAAAGTAAATTGATCAAGAAAGAAAGAATTATAAATTCTAAATCATTTAATTATATTATCAATCGTCAATCTAGCTAAAAGACTAAAACTAAAGTTACATTAAAATTAAATTAGTTACAGTTGAGTTACAGTACAGAACTCAGTACTGCCACTTGGTGTCATTGGTGATGGTGATGGTGATTAAAATAAGGACCAAGTTGATAGACTAGACTCACTATCGACTATCATTATCATTGACATTAGACTAGTCTTCTCAGTAAACAATAAGAACATCATCCATCACTAGACTAGAAGAGGTGCCTCACCTGGCCTCTTCTTTAACTTTAACTTTACGTTTATTCTTCTTTTTTATTCTTCTTAAAATTAATCCTCTTACTCTTGCTTACCTTAAAAGCCTTACTCTACTCTTACTCTTACCGTGAGACAAATTTGTGTTAGTTGACTTGCAATAACCACACCGATGGCCCTCATGATCCGGAAAATATTCCACTATACTTGGATCGTCCTGCATTGTGATTCCAGTGGTGAGATGTTTTAGAATCTCTTTTAAAAGACAGGTACAGAAATAGAATAGTTTTCAAAACTCAAGGCCGGTCAACCCAAATTCCGATAATTTGCAGAAGATCGTAAACAGCAACACAGGAAGTTGATATTTTGACTGCTAAGGAAAAGAAAGGTTTAGTTTCCCCGAAAAGTGATTGTGAAGCTAGAGCAACAAGATCCAGTGTCGTTTCTCGCACCTTTAGTATTATAACCCCCCCCCCCACACACACACACACACACACACACACACACACACACACACACACACACACACACACTCACAAAATAATGATAAATACAACAAACAAGCAAAATTAGATGGAGGCCTTACCGTATTTATGGTTCAGATTATGAAAACAAATTGGAGAAGCAGATTTTCATTAATTATCTTGCAACTATCGTGTATATGCTTAGCACATAAAAGAACACCACGGCAGTTGAAAAATCGTAAATTCTAACTACTAGAGACAGTGGGTTGATCACCTGCTTGTCTTCGATTCTTTGTTTCCAGTTATATGTTGCATAGAGCGGTCCCTACACTCCACTGTGGTATAAAAATAAAAGGGAATATCACAGAAAGGGACTGTAAAAAAGAAAGGAGCTGTTATGTTTAATGTAATGCTATTGAATTGAATCAAATTCATTAATACAACTATCTATTCATCACTAAGACAATTAATCCATACTTCAAATGATACAGGTAGCAACTTAATAATTCATTAATAAACTTATGTTAATGAATATAATATGAACAAATAAACGACATAAAAGACGGCTCAAAGAGTGTGATATGTTCACTACACTTGTGAACGACATGCTGGACAACCGATCTGACCCGATGACCTATTCGCCTAAATTTAGCATCTGTACTTCCTAGTAAACATCACCCTCCTCTGAATCAGCAGGCAGGGACCGTCATTTCACAATTTCTTGATCGAACTGTTTGAATTATAACTAGATCTAGCGAGCGCTAACGATCGAAAGGGTTGATTTTTATTATCAAAATACATTTGAATCTGATATAGATACACTCAATTAAGATTTCAAAATGTTTAAAAGTGGTCCCAATTACACGAAACTCAAGACCAATTTGAGACTGGTCATAAACAGACTGAAGTTATTGGAAAAGAAGAAAACTGAAATGGCTTTGAAATCAAGAAAGGAAATATCAGATTATATTTCAGCTGGTAAAGAGGATAGGGCACGGATAAGAGTAGAGCATATTATAAGAGAGGACTACCTCGTGGAAGCTATGGAACTACTTGAAATGTACTGCGACCTGTTACTTGCAAGGTTTGGATTGATTCAAACTCAAAGGTGAGTAGGAAGGAGTAGGGGAATCATTTTTAATCTGTCTACATAACTATAACAATCCTATATTTCGGTCTATACCCATTTTTTGTCCGCTGCCAATATGGTAAGTAGTGAGTCAGTAAAGTCCTTTCGAGCCATGAGGCCCATAGAGCCGGTGCTTATTATCCCGGTTTCCGTAGCGTGAAGCGGACTGAGTGACAATGTCGTCACCCCTCTGCTGGCTCTGACTCTGGATAGGACGCTGGTCTATGAGGCAATGAGTCAGTGAGGCAATTGGAGTAAAGTTTTTTGCCGAAGAAAAACAACGAAATGGTAGTGAGTAAGGCCAAGAATCAATTCATCAACAATGTAAGAATAATTAATTTTCCATAGTTTTAGTTTTATTAGTATGGTATCACTGTCACAAAAAAGAACAAAGACATTTCATCAGAAGGTTTATAATGGCTGCAAGTAAAATGAAAGTTTCAGATTGAAGCATCTCTCTCATCTCATAGGAGTTGAGTTCTGGCTTGCACATAATTAGAACCGAACATTCAATGTCCAGGAAGATCTTAGACTGTATCTAATGTAGTATGTAGTTGATGAGTACTAGTACTAGAGATTCATTGTCTAGCCTGACGCATGAGGTAGCTCTTTGTCAACCTCATACTCATGCAAATTTACCATTGACCAAAGCAATTGTTACTAAACTTTCTATTCATCTTTATCTACAAATATATATGTTTCTTCCTGATTGTATTCAATATATAATTTCTTTCTACTCTCAATCATCAATCGCCCCAAATCTTCCTCATTACCTCATTACTCACAATTTTTATCGTCCAAGTCCGTGGAAATTATATTGAAATATATGACAGATGTTTAGAACAAGATAATTAGATATATCCAACTTCCTTTGGTATTCCACCCGTCACCTACTTGTGTAATATCAACAATAAAAACTCTATTCCCCCCCACCTACCTCCTCAGTTCAATTTTGTTCTTTTTTTTATAGTCTATATCTAGTTTCGAGCACCCTGATGATGATGTCAAACAAACTGATGTTTTAACATGTTTTCCATCCATCACTAAATTTTGATAGTGAATTAGATCCTGGTCTAGAAGAGTCCATTTCCAGCATCATTTGGGCGACTCCACGTCTGCAGGCGGACGTCCAAGAATTCCGAGTTGTTGAACAAGAGTTTGCCCACAAGTATGGGAAGGAATTTGCACAGGCTTGTCGAAGCAATACACTGAGCAATGTTAATGAGAAGGTAATTTACCTTGATTGGCTTTGACAGGATATTTCTGGTTTATTTGCAACTAAATTTATTATTATTTTATTATGAGATGAAACAAGAAATTAAATTATAATAGTAAACTAACCGACAAAATAATACTAAGTGTACCTCAATGCCTCCAACATTTGAGACAATGTTATTATATTATTGTATCTGTCTATGAAATAAAAAGATTCCTTGTTAACTCACTGCTGTAGCTTGAATCCATAGTTTTCAATGCTATTTTGTGCATTAAGTAATTCCACTCCTAAAGGGCAGAAATACTAAGAGCAGAGTAACTCAGATAAAGAATTTAAACTGAGTCAAAGTGATTTATATTATATATATAGTCAAAGTGATTTATATTATCAAAGTGATTTATATTATATATATGTATTGATAAACTACCTTTTAATAACAACTTTAGGCTATGTCTAAATTTAATAGTTTTGTTTTTAATTTCTTTCTTTCCAAGATTATGCACAAACTGTCGGTGCAAGCCCCTCCAAAAGCCCTAGTGGAACGTTACATGGTTGAAATTTCCAAAACATACAATGTTCCATTTGAGCCCGATCCCGCTGTGATGAGGGAAGATGATATCCTGAATGCAGAGAACTTGTTGATCGACCTCGGAATGGATGACAAGAAAAACGTTGATGGTAACAACAGAGGAGGAGGAGGAGGAGGACCAAGTGGAGGAATGGGCATGCCGATGGCGTATCCACAACCTGCTATGGTAATAGAAATTAGACACAGACTGCTTTATATCGTGTGTGTGACTTTGCAATGAAAATAACATTTTAGTGAATAAAACTTCTTCTTCTTCCGTTACTTTGCAGACCACCTCTGGTGTATTGTCGCAAAATGATAATATGCATAATACAAATAATTTAATCTAAACATGAAAACACTGAACAAGGTATACAAATACGAGGGCTTGCTCATTGTGTGACCATCTTCAAACTGCCCCAGAAAGATTGCACGTCTGGTTTTCTGACTGCTGTTGGTGGCAAATTGTTCCAGATGGGAATCCTTTTCCTTTGTGTGCATGGGACTTTCTATTCACCCTCAACCTGCATTGTTAGTCATGAGTCCTTCTTTTTTGTGCTCACTATTTAAGACCTCAATTAGATTTTATCATTTGGAATAGTCTTTTCTACCTTTATGTGCCAACTGGATATGGATGCCACCTTCAGGTGTTGATCTCAATTGAGGATTTGGGACAAATCAAGTCTCCCTAACCCTCACTTGCTAGTATTACCATGAATCTTAATGCCTTTCCCTTGCATAGAATTGAAGGGAACGAGGGAGAAGAAATTAAAAAAACTTCATTGCTCTAGTTTTGAGATTTGTTTGCTGGGAATAAATCTGTCAACTTCATAAAATGTTAATTATCCAATATTTTTTTCCCCTTAAGCATTACCCTCCAGGACCTCCGTCACAAATGGGACCCCCACCCCTTCCCAACATGACACCTCATGGACCGGTCAACAATCACCCTTTCCAGCCACCTGAATACAACGCAGGAGCCCAGGCCCCACCGCCAAACCTTGATCAACTCTACTACAACAAACCTCCGCCACCCCCTGGGTTTGTGGCAGCCTATCCTCCATCAGCCCCATCCTCCAAAGGTAAATTAAAATCAGAGTTGCCACTTAGTGGTAAATTCATTGCAATCAGTCAATGTCAGAAGCTGGTTGTGGATGAAAGATTTGTACATTGCAATGGATGTAATAGTCATTTTCCGAGATGAATCATTGGAAAGCAAGCTAATGTAACAGGGTTTCAAACGAGGTGGTCGCGGTCAGGTGGTCATCTTAGAGTCAGAGGCAGGTGGTCATTTGGGCAGGTTCGACTGAAGACCATCTTAATATATCCTAAACACAAATTACTCTTGTGAACAAAGTAAAGACAATTTTATCTCTCCAACTTTCTTCTTATTCTTCGGGGGGTTTTTTCCGTATTAATTATTGTTTCAGCCTGAAATATACCAACGTCCAATAATGTGTTGCTCATGGTGACATTCAAGATTTTTAAACACAGTAGACTGATCACCTACTTGTCTCAAAATTCCTGACTTTCTGCTCTGTGTTTGAAGGGTGATTAGATTAGGTGCATATTATGATATTTGGAATTTTAGACCGTGATTACCTAGTTTTTCCTTGATTCAGGACTGGAATGAAACTGGCTGAACCCAAAACTGTTTAGCGGTATGTCTTTGGGATTATCATTAATCAGAGAATCAGGAATTATTTTTAAAATTTCATATACATTATATTCTCTAAAATGTTTGAGGCGTCAAAGTACACGTAGAAGAATTTATCTGGGAGTTAGTTTACTCATTCATTTTTATTTTTTTTTGTCCATCTCTAAATTTAAAAAGGAAAATTGACCCCCAAAAGCCTGAGTTGCAGACTAACTCATTGAGTCAAAGATTGTACGTTGGCCCTTAAGGCCTTACATTACGTCTGGAGGTGATGTTGCTGTCTTGTGTTCTTTTCATCATTTATAACTTAAAGACAAATTTCTTCTTCTCTTCCCCAACCCCGTCTGTGATCGTTTCTAGGAGATGACATGTTCCCGGAGTTGCCAACTGTCCCAACTAATACGTTGCCTGACGTTGGAAGTTCGTACGGTGGTGGAAGCTCTGTCGGAGGAGAGGATGTGGACTTTGACGATTTAACGAGGCGGTTCGAACAGTTAAGGAAGAAGAAGTAGAGCAGGAGATAATTGAACGGCATTTGGAAATTGTACCTAGCTTGTATCACTGAGGGCAAAAACAAATAACTGGCTTTTTTTTCCTATTCGCTTGTCATTAGAAGAAAACAAAAATAACTAACTGATGTAGCTGTATACAATCTTAATTATTTGTGATGGCATATTAAAATATTTTTTTTGTATTGGTAGATTATGTTTCTCTATTATATGGACTGAGGTACAAGTCTCTATTATGAGTTGAATTTTGTCATTTTAATTGGGTTGAATTTATCGTTTTCATCGTTGTGTTATCATCGACCACAGCTTCCTCTTTCTACTTTGTACTTTCATATGACAGTTTGACATAGGCAAACGTGTGGATTCTGTGCACTTGATATTTTTGGGTTGTTACTTCTCGGTCTCAATCCAGCATAAACCCTATTAATGTTAGAAGGAAGTCGAGTGGTGCTTCTGATAGGCTTACCTTCTATTGTTTCTCATTATGCTAGTTTAATCCACCCAGCACTGAATGACCTCAATACATCATTGTATTCCCACTTTAGAATCCTGGATTTTCTATTTTTCATAGATATACGCATACACCATGTAATATATGACATTTTTATATGTATTCGTTTTACATGTTGCAATGGTTTCTCTGAATCCTGAATTTGTTTTGTGTATAGTCGTTTGACATTATTAACGCCATATCATTTCACTCTGTGGTGGATGGTTAATGTTGTTAAGGGGGAAAATTTTTATTTTTTTAAAATTGGATTCAGTGGACAAATGATATCTGCAAATATTTGTGTAGAACATAAAAAAGGGTTGACTTATCAGCTGTGAAAATATATGAATTGAAATGTAATAATATAAGATAGGCTCATCAGCAGAATGAAGCTGTCACCTCGGTTGTAAGCAGCATTTGTCCTTGTCCAAAAATTGTAATCGTGCCTAACAGGTGGCATGTTAAGAGTTGAATTTTCTGTTGCTTTCCCGAGGGAAATATGCTACTGTAAAGCACTTAGAGCATGGTGATGATCATGAATAAGCGCTTTATAAATTTATTTTATTATTATTATTATTATTATCAGAGATTGACTAAAGTGAAGTACATTGTAATTCAGTCTTTCACATAAGAGCAGTTTTTGATAATATAGTCTGTATACCTGTTTGCATGTTTTTGTTTTATATCTCTCAATGTCAGGAGGGTTTGTCATGTCTTCAAAAACAAAAAAAGAATGTTACCGTTTTGTTGTATACATATATGAGATAGCCCAAGAAATTAATTTGTATTTGTAAATGATATAGATAATAAAAGTAGCTATAACTGCTAGAGCAACCATTGACAATACGACCACCCAAATATAGAGGATGGTAATATTTATATGGTGAATTGAATGGCCTAGCAGTCATTGATATCTATAAAAAGTAACAATATTGTTGTTGTTTGTTTTGCATTTGGAGCTACACCATTCTCACCCTTTTTTTGCATACCGTACCTCATTTTTGGATTTTAGCTTCTGGCAGCCCTCATTCTTTCATTGATATCTATAGCAACCCATGATAAAAAGGATGGGTTATCCATACGTAGACGACCTCCTACCTGTGTCATCAGCTCCTGTTCCTAGGTACCATGGTGTCTCCTCAATTAATACAACAATAATTCAATATCTATTTATAGATATGACCTTTTTGGTGTAAACAGGGGCTCTTACCATTGCACAATTGCCTTAAAGTTTTATACTGACCCTTCTAGGAACGTTGAAATAGATGTGATATGTAACATATTTTCTTTGTCTGTCTTTATGTTTTTGTATTATATATACAAGAGAGGCTTTGACTCATTGGCAACGCGACGTCCTCACAAATAAACTTGCCCAGGCTTGCTCTTCACAACTATTGATGGCCTGACCAGCCATGGCCGTGAGATGCAAGAGGTGTCTGTGTGTGTGTGTATGAGAGCATTATGTGTGTTGACTATTTAGATGATTTCTTCAATTTCAATCCAGTTTACTTAATCTTTTATTCTTCATTTTGAAATTGAGGGAGTCTAGAGATCAAGTTGCGTTTTACTTGCAACTTGAAAGCAATGAGTTCAAATCCCTGTCACCTTAAGGTGATGATGTCAGTGATGCAAGCACCTTCAATCAAAAAAACTTTGAATTGAATTTTATATTATGAGTTTAGCAGGTTTGTAAGTAATTCAATAATTTCGCTTTCCGGTACGATGATAATTAATTGCTTGGGTTTGTTGAGGTGTGTTTTCTCCATCTGGTCACTGAAAAGGATAGACCAACATTTTTGTACATCCGTCTCCGATAGGTTTTTTAAAGGATCCATGTGAAATTTTCAATTCAAGGAAGAAATGGCACAGCTTTAAACATCCAAACTCACACTTTTGATATTTTTTCATCCCAAGTTAATCGTAATATTGATTGCATGATTGACTGTCAATCAAACGTGGAGGAAGGGTGATAGGATATATGTATGGATTGATTGAAGATAAAATGAACTGGTTTTCTTACAGGACTCTTCCTGATATATATATTATATGCGTAAGTCAGCATCATAATTATTCTCTGGTCAAGTTTTCCCGTCATTCTTGAATAAACTCGAATTGTTGACATGGTATCAGTCTTGTCCCTCACAATTTCTTTTGTGTTTTTATTTTTGTAACCTTTTAATTTTTCCTTCTTATCCGACTTTATCCGTCGCTGCTAAAAGTGACGCATAAAAGCATGTCTATATATACGTGAATATGTCAGGTGACAAGTTTGATCTGTCCTCGTCATCCTTCAGGTGATAACTACCTGCTAGCCGTCAGTCTGGAGGCGAGGTGGTCTAGTGGTTAGGGCAGCAGACTCTGGTAGCAATGGTTGTGGGCTCGAACCCTATCCCAGTTACTTCATTGCTTCTCTTGGGTAAAAAACTTTACTCCAATTGCCTCACTCGACCCAGGTGTAAAAATGGGTACCAGCTTGCAGCTTGGGAAGTAATCTGCGATAGACCAGCGTCCTATCCAGACGGGTGACATATTGTCACTCTGTCCGCTTCGGACCGGCTCTATGAGCCTCAAGGCTCGGAAGGACTTTTACTTTTTTTTTTTTTAGCAGTCTATTACATAGGTACATCAGTTCTCTCACTTTGTTTCTACCCAGGTCAATGGCTATTTTCACAACTCTCCTTTGGATTTAACGTAAAAGTGTGAAAATCTGGTCTGGCCTTGTGTTTGAAATTACAGTATATCGTATATAAATGTACATTATTATTATATCGTGTGTTATATAGACAAACATCAATATCATCATGCATGATAAAATGCTTTTTTGTTCCTGAAATTTGCTATTGCAGGAGTCGGATAATTTATTTTGTTCCCAAGAAATTCTGTAGATTAAGTGTGCACGTTGGATAGCTGGCGGTTGTAAGACTGGCAGCAACGATAAATCAAATAAAGAAGATTTATCGTCGATATTTCTGTACATATACAGGTTCACAGACTTGACATCATTTATCTCCCAATAAATAAATAATATAAATTCCCTTTATTCATCCCAGTCCCAGGGGGGAATTTGTCCTTAGGATCTATTCCGAGGGTAGACCGGAATAACCCAGGTGTTAACTTCAGTGCAGTGCCGCAAATTGGGATAGATGTCTTGAGATAAAAATCCAGTGCTTCCACCTACAATTCAGTCCTACAACCTCTTGACCCAAAGGCGAGTGACGTAACCACTGCGTCACGGACTGTGTCATTCAATATTCTCCTCAGCTCCTCAACTCCCATGTGCAGCATAATTTCATACAAGGTAAAAAATAGTGGTATATATAATAAAGCTTCTGTAATTGGTGACAAACTACATTCAATACCATTTCGGGTTTCTCCTTTATCAAATAACATACAACGAATGTACTAATTCAAATTTTAATTTGTAGTCACGTCGTATTTATTTGATAAAGGGGGAACCCGAAACATTATTGAATGTAGATTGTCACCAATTATAGCAGCTTTATTATATAAACCACTTTTTTTACCTTTTTCTGGCTTCCATACTTCCAACAGCCTCACCAAGTTACTCTTGATTATCATAATTTCATACAGAAATATGAGGTCCTTAGTAACTCATGTTTGAAATAGGACGCGGCCCCCTACTCTATTTTACAAATTGCTAAATCTTTTTTATGAATATTATATTTAGCAAAAAAGAAAAGACAACACATCATCAATTATGAGAAACAGATTTATCTGTCAAAATAGTTATTTTGATTTTATTAAAAGCAAAAATGCTCTGTGACTTTAAAAATAGTTTGTGTTGATAAATCATTTAGTAAAAATAAAAAGAAGGAAAAAGTGAATAAAAACTGAAACGAGATAAATAAATGAAATAAAATTCCCTTTATTCATCCCAGGGGGAAATTCGTCTTTAGGGTCTATTCCGAGGGTAGACCGGAATAACCCAGGCGTCAGCCGCAGAGCAGCATCGCAATGTGGGATCAAGGTCTTGAGGAAAAAAAACAGTGCTTCCACCGTGATTTGAACCCGCGACTTCTCGAACCAAAGGCGAGTGACTTAGCCACTGCACCACCGGCTCCCCGGATGATCTCTGATATCAAATATACATAAAAATCAAAGAGATAACACTTGTTCACTACCTTTGGGTATCGTTAGTAAGATAGATAAGGATGAGATCCAGTACCAGAATATTCAGAAATGTACAATGTAAAAGTAAAGTATTTAAGAGCCTTGAAATGGGGGGAGGGGGGGGGGGGGGGTATCTGTGCAGAAAATGGTGTAGCTCAAAGTGTAAAACAAATACGTAACAATATTGCTATTTGTTTTACACCTGGAGCTACACAATTTTCTCCTTTTTAGCATACCTCATTTTTGGATTTTAGCTTCTGGCAGCCCTCATTCCTTTAAGAGTCTTGAACTCCATAGTATAGTGAATAATAATAATGATGACATTTATATAGCGCTTGTTTACGATCATCATCATACTTTGAGCACTTTACAGTAGGATGGGAAAGCAATGGAACACTGAACACATTGTACGCCAAATGCTACCCGTTAGTTTTAGGCACGAATATACTTTTTGGACAAACAACACTGCTTACAACAACCGTACAGTTAAATAATGCGAAATTTAATGATAATATTTATTAGGCATTATGATAGAGTAACAGCATAATATTTAGGACACATCATATGTTAGGAGTGCTTCTCTGACTAAACTTGAAATGGTTAAAATAAAGTGTGAGGAACAATAGCCATAATGCCCCCAAGAAAATTATATCTCTATAATATGTAAAAACAAAAATGAATAAGTTTTCGAATACTGTGTGTACATGATGTTTCATTTTTATGTTTTATGTGCTTGTTGGCTGATGAAGGGGAGACACGAAACATTCTTTGTACTGTTGTTCTTATTTGTTTTACACTTGGAGCAACACCATTTTCACCCCTTTTTTTGCATACCTCATTTTTGGATATTAGCTTCTGGCAGCCCTCTAAATTGAAATTGAAGCATGGTCAATGGTAAATTTAATCATACTTATTCTGCTTACTGCAAAATGCTAAGGAAAACTTACATATTTACTCAATTATAATAATTATAATAATAATAACTTGCCTTCATTCTGTCCACAAAGGTGCTTTGTCTTTAGAGTACTATTTGGAACAAAATACAAAACTAACCCAAGCATCAGCCCCAGTATTAACACACCTTTGAAATTGATTTTAAATTTGAATTGCTTTTTTTTTTTAAATTTGTTATTGCTCGATTGTGATTAAATTTAAAGTGTTACATAGTTGTAAGAAGTAATATAAAAATGAATGTGGATTTTTAATATGATCACTTAACACCAACATCAGCTGAAAATTCTACCTTATCTCCCCTTGTCACGCCCACTATAATGGTTTTCATATAATAATATTTTTATCAAATTATGTACATTTTAGAATAAATATTATAAACTTGATCATTGCTCGCTGAAAACCTGCTGAATATGAAATGAAGTGACATAAGAATGCTTTTGTCTGCAATCATTTATTCCAATACATTCCTTATTGAACTCAAATACTGAATATCAATCCTGGACAAGAATTTACATAATATACAAAAAAAAAGGAATCTTTTCACACAAATAACATAACACATTTCCATCCATGGGGAAATAGAAATCACCATTGTGTTTTATGTTAATGTTGAAAAAAATTGATAGTTTGTTATCTGTTTCCCTTAGAACCGTAATTAAACAGTGTAGGGACCAGCTCTGTGTTTGGCCGAGGACAGTGTACAAGGCCGAAGGCATCGCTCCACCGACCCAACTAAAACGTATCCAAGTTAAGTGCAAGTCTGTGCCCCCCCCCCCCCCCCAATAGTACTCATGGCCTGATACAGAGCTGAAAAATCTATGAATCAAGATTTTTAGGCAAGCAGGGGATCAGCCCTGAAATAATTGATTACATAAATAATAATATCAGGAATTTTTCCGTTGTGTAAATATTAGGAAAAAATAAATTAGGGGCATAGTTTGAAACATAAATTATGCATTCCGTATTATTCCATTTTTCTGTTTGTTGTCTATACTTGCCATTATTAAAAAAAAAAAAGTTACATTCCTTGCATTAAGTAAAATATATTTGTCCTGTGTTTCAGTCTTTAATCTTAATTATTTTTAAAAGCAGTCGACTGCTGGGATCAACTTGTCACAATTTGGACTTTCAGGTATGATAACACAAAACCAAAACTGTTTACAATGTTTAGAGAGACTGGGAGATAAACACAAGTTCCACTTATCCAATTTCAACTCAAGTGAAGTCTACTGAATTCAATAAAAAGATAACAATTCGATGAAAAACTGCTGAATGTTTCACTGTATAATAGCAGAGATATTAATATATATATATAGGCTATATAATATAAAGATCTCTGACAAAAGTAACCATAGTAATATCTAATATAATATCATATATCCATGACAACATACCCTTTCCCAATAATATTAATGATAGCAACTGTAAGATAGAACTAAAAATGGTTAAATATAAAAAATCTTCCCTCTCCTTAAGGGTAGGTTGTAGTTGTAGCAGTAACGACTGAGGCAGTTTCATGGTGAGACCAAAACCCAAACCAGAACCCAACACCATATTATTACAACGATGTCATGTCTGGCCTTACTCGATTTTAGCCAGGGCTTCCTGCAGCAAACACAAGTCACCTAAGAAGGAAAGATGAGACAGATGTTTATAATAATAATAAAATAATACATAACATATATTTATTTATTTATTTATTTTTTTAATGGCATTTATATAGCGCTTATCCACGATCATCACCATGCTCTAAGCGCTTTACAGTAGCACATTTATCCCGCTTTCCATGCCGACTTAAGCCGGTTTGACATCTCAAAGCGCATTTGGTGCAACGTAAAATTGAATAAAATATGACATAAACTTACATACACAATATATACATGACATACACAGAGATAAAATTTGAAATTTGACGTGGAATCTGTGAAACAATGAGAG
>JARFNW010070912.1:0-13559 GCA_031763155.1 Dirona albolineata
CCCCCCCGCCCCCCACCCAAGCGGAGACCCTTGGCTCCAATGAACCTTGCAACCAAGGAACTATTAAAACTAGTTCATTGAGTCCAAGTTCTACTGTAATTACTATGCGTAATGCACAGTCATAGTCATAAAACTTATTCCAAAATGAGCCATGTTTGAGGAAAAAAGTACTTTAATGATTAGGAAAGAAACATTAAGCAGAGCATGACTTGCATCATGTGTGTAGGCAAGGATTTAGACAATTTTATTTTCATGGCCTCATCTAAACAACTGATTAGCTCTACCTTTGTTCTACTCAACATGTACTAAGGATGATATATCTCCCATTGACTTTTAACAAAAGCAGTCTCCATAAAAACACAGGACTCTCTGCTCCCAAGTAATGTGTCTTTATCCAGCGACCACTGTACTATCTATATAAAGACCAGAGATAGGTCAGGGGCCTTCACCACAGTATGATTATCCAGCCATTATGGACATCGCTTGGTTTTAATCACAAGGAAAGGCAAGGACTGCATACCCTGCTTTATCCCACCTCTAGTGCCTGATTATAAGCCATCATAGCTCAAGTAGCCTACTTTCCAAATACTGACTGATGCAGTACACTGGCGATAGGACACATCACTCTTTTTTTCCTTTCTTGTATACAATTTCTTTTTCATTAACTTTGTTTTTCTTTCACCAGTCACTACACACAGATTATCCTCTGAAGCCATGCTAAGCCCTTTAACGTGTACTGCACTGACCATTAGGAATCACTCTGAACATGATGGAAAGACTGGTGCAAGGAAAGGAAAAACTCCTGCTGGTAAACTTGATGACAAATGGAATTCTGGTGAAGAAGAAAGACATCCAGAAGGGGAGAAAGATCCATTCGAACATTTTCCTGACAACAAAAATCCAATAACTGGAGAAATTGGAGGACCACGTGGACCTGAACCAACTCGCTATGGAGACTGGGAAAGGAAAGGAAGAGTTTCTGACTTTTAAATAGGCACTTATAGACCTTTCTCAATGTACAGTGATCATTTGAAAATATTTTATTTTTCTGTGTAGGCGATACTGCTGTTCTGTTCATGTAATCAGAGGCAAAGGAGACATTATCTGTGGTGTATTCAGGAGAGAGTATATCGTTTGATCTTTTGTGGACGTTACAAAGATATTGATTCAGTACCTCAATTTCTGTGTTTTAAAATTAATGTATGCTTGTATTAAGTTTAAATACATTCTTGTATTATATGAACATTAGACACACAATGTATTATTCCTTGTTTTCATTTCACCCTTCATATTTCGTTTTTGGATGGCTTAATTTATTTTCTTTTGATTTCATTTTTCTCTCCTTTGTGTCCATTGCACTTTATAACTGGCAGAGACAATGTGGTCTACAATACCTGAATGCATAGATTAGGGTGTGCTCTAAGTTCTGCACTTTTGTCTGTAACACAAAATTTATTACACCAGGAAGTTGAGTTATTCACATGCATTCAAAATGGTCCCCTCCACTGTCCACACAATAATGTATCATTTTTTGGTAGTTGTAGCCTCTATTTAAGGCATGATCTTCAGTTCGGCTTTTGTTATCATGAGGTCTTTATATCCTTATAAATTGTCTGCCAGCAAAATAATTTTTAAAATTAGAGAAGCTAAAAGTCACAGGGTGCCAAATCATGTGAGTAGGGTAGATGTGGTAAAACCAAGTTGAAGAATTTGTGTCTAACTTCTGAGTACTGGGTTATTGCCCTTGATTTATGAGAACATGCTTTGTCATTATCATGAAGCAAAAGAAGTTTGATAATCGATCTTGCCCTTATCAAGCACATACTTTTCCAACTCTGGCAAACCTGCTGCGATGTAATATTCAGAAGTCATTGCGGTACCCTCAGGTGTGGCGTCAATAAAAGAGCCACGTTTATTGAATAATAAAGAGAAAAGTAAGGCGTTTTTATGACAAAAACTATGTTTGGAGGGCACCCAGAACACAGTTCATCTTTCGAGTTCCTTTATACTTTAAAATTTGTCTACCCATCAGCAAATAATGGTAGTGGTAATAGTAATGTCACAAGAAGATGTCAGTAATAAGATTGCAATTCTTTACATATTTGCATTGATTAGTCTCCAAAATTTGTCCTAAAAAAATTAAGAAATAAAGACTCTCATATATTTGTGAAAACAAGATGTGTGATTTTCTAATCAAGTCAATGTTCTGGATCAAATCAATGTTACAGGCAAAAGTGCAAGACTCATAGAACACCCCTTGTAATCTGCCCTTGGAGGGTTGGATGTCATCAGTACTGCAGTATGCAAGGCACAATGGTCTCCGCCATGCTGTCTGTGTGTAAAAGATTTCATCAAACTAATTACTCCTAAAGGCAGACACTCAAAGGAAGTCTGCTTAACTAAGAGCATCGTAATGCCAACCTGGGATCATAATCTAGTGCTGTCTGTAAGGAATCTAGTCACCTGACCTGTGTTGAGGTACACGCTCTGTGTCACTCATTGTGTCAAAACCTGTAATTCAAACCCAGAAGACAAAATAGTTCTGGCAGTAATAAAGCTTGTTGCCAGAGATGATTACATTGATTGCATTGTTTATATTGCTTCAACAGATACGATCCAGTTGAGAGCAAGATTTTCTCGTCTCCCAAAGGTCTATGCTTTTAGGCAAAGGCTATCGTACCATACCAAAAACAGACTAAGGAAGACAAGCTTATCAGCTTGTCTTATTTAATATAAACCCAATTGCTAAGCATAGCGTAAGCTTCGACCACAAGGGTTAAAAATATGAATGCACTAATCGGACTAAAAAGGTGCACATTTAAATGTTATAGTTACAAAAAAAATAGTAAGAAAAACAAATAAAAGAAAGACATTAAATGATTTTCACAATATTTAATATATAAAAATTGAGAATAGCCAAATGTTTATATCTATCATCATTGATGTCAAGGGGAAATATTAGATTGAATTCAGCTACAAACAAGTAATAAGAAAACTTGTGATAAAGTATAAAGTCATAATAAAGTTTTCATCTGGGTCAATTTTCACGTGTTGTTTTGGGGCTATGAAATCTTATCATAATATACAGTCTGGGCCACTTAAGGTAATTTAATTTACAGGGGACATATTTAAAAATCAACATCTGAAAAAATTGAGTGATGCGATCATCTTTTATTTTAGTATTTCTTGCATCATAATCAAAGGGGATGAGACCAAGGAAAAACATAGTCTGGGATGAAAATTGTTGAAATTAAAGAACCCCTACTGAAGTATAACTGCTATACCTACTTTTTTTTGTTTTTTGTAATGGACTCTTAGGACATTAAACAATTAAAACAATTTAAGCAAGTAAAGAAAAGCAAAATTGAAACACTGAGCATGTCAACGAGAGATAATAAAAATAAAATCAATACATTCCAACAATGTTAAAGTAGCTTACACTTCAATCACAACTGTGTGAACTTTACGAAAAACCAATAAGAGAAAATGTAAAAACTTGTTCACTTTCGTTTTTGACAAATGCAAATTGAATTCGACTGAATGTTTGTAAAATCTGAAAGAAAATCAATAGCCGAGAGATGGGAATTGTTAAGGGGAAAAATAATAAATAAATAGACTGCATGAATAGGGCGTGCTAATGGTTGGATCTCGACAAGAAACTGTTGATATTTTTACTTTCATTTTTCATAATTTTATTAGCACAAAAACAAGTGACCTAAATTTTGTTACCATTTCCTTTTTTATAAACGATACTAAAAGACAGAAATGTCAATAGTTGGGCCAGTTTTGCACCTTTACCTCTCCATAGAGGGTCTTGCAGTGATTCAAATAACCAAAGGATCATTGTTTGGCGTTGATATTATTTTAAAATTATTCAGATAGCATTTTACAGCAAGATAATATGTGTCTCCTGGCTAAGTGTGTCTAAAATAAATTAATGTGTTTTTTTCTTTAAATAACACAAATATAGTGAAGCTATATTGAATGTCAATGAAGATCTTTAAAATTAAAGAGAGTGCGGGGAGGGAAGAAGAAAAAAGGTTGAATAATTATGAGAATAACATTCTTACAAAACAGACAGCAAACAATTCTATTTTTTTTAAAGTTCATTTAAAAAAAATCAACCTTTGGATATAATTCGGTCACTTCATTTAAGACAAGGAGGGTGGGAAACATTGTAGGTTTTCACAATTTGGTCAATTTTAAGTTCAAATAACAATAACAATAAATAGCAGATTAAAAAATATAAAACTACAATCATGAAAACTAATGATGATCAAATACTGATATACCAATGGAGTTGAAGAAGAAATTATTATACCCCCTGCTATAGACAATTTATCCTCAGGCTGGGAGGCCCTGCTTTATACAATTTCAACTTTATACGGGTTTTTGTGTGTGATATTCTTCCCTTAGCCATAAATGATCCAACACACTCTAGAGGTTTCATACGAAATATGACAACAACAAATAGTTTTTACGATTAAATTTTTCTTTCTTTTTTTTTTCTTTCTCTTTTTTAAATGATCAAGATCGTAGAGCACAGAATTGTTGGAAAACTTCCAGGATGTGGATGTCAATGTCACTTGTAAAAAGCAGCTGTTCCAATGTATTGATGTAGCGGTACACAATCTCGTGGTGCTGCAATGCAAAAGAAAAAAATATTATTTACAGGTAGAGAAGACACTGGATAAATGCAGAGAAAAGTGTGTGTTTATTCAGACTCAGACTGTGCTTTTGAGAGAAGTTCATAAACTCTTGGTGTTCATTAAAGACTGGACCAAACAGTCATTGATTGTGCACAAGCAGAATTGATTACGTGTTCCAACAAATATGCAGTACAGTGCAGTACAACGGCTAGGCGAGACAATCTTCTAGATGAGACCATCGACAGGCCAGCACGCCACATTTTAAAACCTTGCCCACACAATAAGCCATCTGGGCTAAATGTTTCTTTCCTAAATCATTAGCAGAAAATGTTCTCTCCTGCACACTGTTAATTTTGAAATGATTTTAAAACTTGCATGGGAGGAAGATGAAACTCGAGTCATCACAACTATTTAGCATTTGTTTATGCATACTGAATGTACATTAGTACATAGAAATTAGAAACTAAAACAAAACAAGTCAGCTGACATGACATAACCAAGGGATATGTTTTCATTCATTTCTTTCAAATCCTTAAATAATATAATGGTTAGAGAACAATGCTACATTGTATTAGTAAAACCCACCATAAGAAACACTTGCTGCAGACGTTCAATGACCCACTTGTACCATACTGTGTTGTAGTCTCCTGAGGCCGACTCGCATCGTGCCAGATGCTCAGTCAGAACAATGATGAATCTCTAAAAAAGACAGAACGGCATAGCAGCACTCAAAACTATATAGGGTCATATACACAATTGAAAAGGCTACAATTAAGTACATATCTAGCACTGCGTAACAATTTCTAGTTCCTAGAGTATATTTAACTATTAACATGCAATTGACCCCTACAGCCATCATATTTTCAGTTACCTATAATAACAAATTAACATGCCAACAGAAATAGATCAATTTTCATATACAAAAAAAATCCAAGTATTTTTTCTGTTATTTTGCAACTGTGCATTATGGATAAGTCTATGGAGCATGTCTATTGCTATGATACTTCTAGATCAAAATTAGACAATTACTATGTTGATTCTTGGTCTTAACTGGTCTCTCCATGATCACTCAGAACAGGCAGATGAGATAGAATAACTAGTGTAGAGTCATCTGAATGTGTTGGATAAAGATGAGTTTATAACTTATAGTCTGTATCACCATACAGGTACAGGCTCTTAGTCTTAGACATTACATCATTTATCCCCCAGCAGGCCATGTGAAAGCTGTGACAGGCCAGCTGATAATCAGTTTTAGTGATTGAAACTCTGCAATTGTGTCACAATGTGTTAAGCCAAATACAATGTCTAATGTTTCAACACTTTATCTGTATTCATTCTTGAGATATGAATTTTTTTCAGCAAACCACCCAAATTTCATGAAAATACATTTTCTGAAAGAGAAAATAAGAAATTGTTTGTCACTGGGAGACACTGTACAATAATAATGTTGAGACTGATTGCAAGCATACAATAATACATGTGTGAACGAGAGGTATTTTGGTGTTAAGAGAAAGAGGTCTCAATACATAAGGGTAAATCAAACAAAATCACTCCCTTCAGTCTGTGCAATGCCATATTATGTACTGTTGGGGAGACGCACAGACCTGCTCTCATCCGCTTATGCATGGCACAAAAATTCCTTGACTTTCATCATCACCATATTTTTTATCTCCTTCGGTTCCGCCACATGCAAACAGTACCTACCACATTTGAAAAGGCTATAGTCAGCATTTAAAAAATGTAAAAATTAATATTTTTGGTAAAGAGGAACAAAGAATATGGTAGTGAAGCCCAAGTCGCCTATCGCCCCTTAAATTTACCTGAAATATGATGAGGAAAAGGTTTTTCTGTGCACTGGTGGCAGCCTCCAGCTTTTCCTCCATTCTCTCAATTGCTTCATCTGAGGGAACATCTTCCTCATCCGCCATATCTAGGCCATCCGCTTCCTGTAAATATGAAAATATTGTCTCTTTTAAATCGCATCCATAATAACAATAAAACTTGACTGTAACAACAGAGTACTAGGAAACATTGTCACTGTAGACACAAAATTATACAAACAAAAAAGATTAATCCGGAATGTTTGGAACAGCTCAAATCATTTCAGATTAGCATTATTTGACTTAAGAAAAAATAATATAAGTAATGGGGCAGACAATTACATTTTCTTTTTTGCTTCATGTTAGATAAACATTTTTAAATTTGCAAACTACTGTCTTTGATTGTAATGACAAGGCGCTACAGTCCGTTCAATACATAGCTTTCGGCTTGTATACTACATGAAGTCTGGCATATATAAATGTCTAACTCATGCAGCTAGTCTCACATAAAGGAAGTTTGACTGAAGTCAATTTATTGATTAACCCTAACCGTACATCGGGGGTACAAAAGTACCCCAGGGCATGTTCTTTTTATATTTTAGGACTTAAAATTGTGAGTTTTCCTTTGAAACTTCATGTAATCCTCAAACATTCATTTCCTCAAATGGCTAATGTTCATTGATCACAAAAGATTAAATACTTTATTGACCACAGGTCATTTTGCAACATGTCCATAATTTGCAAATGGGGGTATTATTGTACCCCCTCACCCTGAAGAGAAATAAAAACGTTTTCTGATTCAAAAGATTGCCTCGTGTTTGACATCAAAACAAGAAGGAAGCGGAACATGCGCGCAGACGATAAGGGTCATCTTGGTGCAGTCAGGGGTACTTTTCACCCCCGACGTACAGATAGGGCAGGAATGATTTTTTACTCTTTATGAGACAGGGGGTACCTTTTCACCACCGACGTACGAATGCGTTGTAAAAACACGACATACGGTTAGGGTTAAAACATGTGAATTTTAAAAAAAATTGTTACAGGGTTAACAAATGTTGAGCACCTAGTACCTATGCACATATTTATGAAACATCTGGGAGAGGAAAAAAACAGCATAGGCACCTACTATAGTTTTTCTTCCATAGTCGGAGGAGACTCCTATACATTACAGTTCACATAAGCTATCTATATATACAGCAATGAATGATTCAAAGTTATATGTAACAATTTTAAGAACCAAATCCCATTTCAGATTTTGTAAAAAAAAAAGATCCAAACAAACAGCAACCCCCACCCAGAAGTTGCATTTTTCTCAAATTGTCATCCCTACCTTTCTTTTTTGGGCTTCTTGTTTATCCCTTGCCTCGTCAACTTCTTGCTGCAACTGATCTACATGGGTGCTCATCTTTTTAATAGTACTGTGCATAATTTCCCAAATGTAAAAGCTGTAGAAAGAAAATTTAGAGCAGGATAAAAAATAAATAAAGATTTTGTTATTATTCAAATTATTCATTTTTACACTAGATATATGCTTTTTCAAAGACGCAAATTTCACCCCTTGGTAAAAATATGTGTTATTGATAGATTTTGGGACCTTTTTTATTATAGATAGGATACAAAAGGAGAATAATTTTTTAAAAATAAAAGACCCTTTAGGTCACCAACTGAACTGAGTGAAATTGAAAGTAAAAGTACTTAGACAAGAAGTAGGTCACCTAGCATTAGAAAGAGTACAAAGAAAAGCCACTGTGGATACATACAACAAGATTTTACTGTAAATCAAATTTGCAAAAGCATTTGAATCTAAAATGATTTAACAACACAATTTTGTCATAACAATATGGCTGCACCATAAATAATTATGATATACCGGTAAGTGATATAATTGTAAATAGAATCTTTGGTTTTGTATATATCTCTTTCTTTTTTTTTTAAAATTATCTCCTAAAATTGTATATACCTGGTAAAATCATGTTGCATTTCAAAGGAAAACAACCAGTTGGCAACAGATGAGCAATCAACTACTTCGGTCCTCAACAGCTTGTCCACCAACACCACTAATATCTGATGAAACAAATCAAAGTGAAAATATTAATTTGTAATAGATATCCGAGCTGCACAAATATGGATGTATTAATGGTGTAATTGTCAAGTCAGATTACATGAGCAGTTCCCAAATAGTGACTAAAATTTCCTGATCCAACTCATTAATTCTCTCACATCAGCAAACTTGGCACCCTTGTAGCTTACGCCACTTCGTTTCAAAAACTGAGAGGTGAACAACAATACAAAAGCAAAAACTGTGAACAGAATGCGAGTCGTATGGCATGTAAGCCATTGACAAATTTGCAAGTTCTTCTGCTTGTTAAAATAAAAATATAATTTAAATGTTAGGATGAAATACGGACAAGTGAAATAAATATAAAAAAATATTTGCCTGCTTAAAAAAAAATTATATAAAAGAAAAGTGAGGCTCTATGGATCTCCTTTTAAACAATCGCACATACGTATTTCACTTTTGTGCATTCAATATTCACTCAATTTGCATGTCTTAATTGTTTTGTTCACTGCTGTGTCAATGTCAAATCTTCTTCTTTGATGTTCACAAATAATGAAGAAAAAACATATATACACTTCTTGTAAAAAAAATAAAAAAATATGGGAAAATAAAATTTCATGAATCACGCACCCAATATACAAAACAAGGCAGCATAATGATACTATTATAAAACATACCTGCTGATTATTTTTCCAACACTCATAAAGGACTTTCAATAGGCAGATTTTTCCATCATCAAACTCTGCTAAAGACTTGAGATTTGGGTGAAACCTGAAAAAGCAGAGTTGGTCAATGAAATGCTTTGAAAAATAGAACCTCTCTCCAACCGTACCATAAGTCTACACTCACTGCTACCACAATTCAACACCAAATCATGGCAAATAATTCTTTACATAAGTTACCTCTTTTGAATATTTCAGATGAAAAAGAAAAATAACAGTACAAAATTATGATCCGTAAATAAAGCTTTAACATTTATAATTTAGTAAAGCATCATTTATGAATTCACACTAAGTTCATTAAGTGAATTAGTCTGACATACATCATACACATAATAATGCTTATCTAAATATGGCATATGTAGAATGTGCTGCTTACTTGGCCAAAGCTGCAAATGAATGGCTGATGGACTTTGACCCCAAGTGGAGAAGAGTGGAGAAAAACACATCTATCTTCAAGGGGCTAAATGAAGGGTTTTCTGCACAATAGTAGACAAAAATCATATCACTGTACAGTAAACAAACAACTAACGAATAAATACAGATTAACATCATACCCTCTGAATTTCAAAATCCCCTAAAAAACAAAAAGCTACACCATTTGCTCAGTTTTCATTTGAAAACGCATTACATTTAATTAAAAAAGCTGGATGTTGGTAGTCTAGGCAAAGTATAAAACAGAAAAATATAAATAACGGGTGCCATATGGATTCTGGCGATTTCAACTGAAGGTCTTTTGACTACATAAATAGGGGAAAATTCACTACCCTGTTGTAACACGATAACCATAGAAGATAGAAATGTGAGAAAATAAGAAAACGATGAACCCCTTTACATCCACACGCAAAAAAATTATCTCAATTTCTTGAGTTATCAGCATTAATTCAATGTATATTTTCACCACGCTTTTGAGAGCAGAAATATTTTAAAAATAAAAAAATTGAAAATATTAAAAATAGCAACAAAGATCATATCTATCTAGAGAACATAAAAAGACGATGACTATAGTTACCATTCTCTTGTCCATTTGGGTACACATTAGGTAGCTCTTTAATAAGCATGGCCGCTTCATCAGCGGAGCATTTTGATTTGATGCCATTCATCAGTTTATGAGCTCCCATCGTCCCTGGTAAGGATCCTACACAAAAACAAAATGAAAAAAAAATGTTCAAAGAATTAACCACCGATGTAAAGCAATTCAACAAACTTCTTGTAGCTTATTAACATTAACCTCTCTTCTTTTTTTAATGAAAAACCCTGATCTCCATTCATCTCTCTGGTCATTGTTTGATCTCGACCTACCTGCACCTTCTTCTTCATATCTGTAGGCGTGGAAAGGACCAGCAGGCAAGAGTTGGGCAAAGGACTTAGGCACAGACTCAGTCACACGTTGATGATAGGAGAACCTTAAAACAACAAGACAAAGCTTGTGATTATCCCACATGAAAAAAACATTTTGAGAAAACAATGATAACTTAAACTGATATATGTAAATAAATATATCTTCAAGATCCAAGGAATCTTTCCATTACAAAAAAAAAAACATACAAAAACCAAACATGACACACCTGTTGCTCACAGACTCAAATGATCGTTTTTATCATAGGGCTATTCAATCATATCTTTTAAGGGACCACAAGGTACTAAGTAAGCTAAATAACACAGATCTAAGCTCTATAAAATTATTCCCAAATTCAACAAAATTACATTTGGCACTAATTGATAGGTTAAAAATAATCTTTTTACAAATTGTAACCAGGCAGACACATTTTATAAATGGTTAAGACTAGACTTGCAGGAGATCAGTTGAATAGGCCTTGATATATTGATATATAACTGCCTCATTACTATTACAAAATTTAAATAACACCAGCATTAAAAATGTATTGCTGATCAAGATCACAATTGTAATCTAACCTGTTGGTTTCTATAAACAAGATTTGAGAAATGCCATACATCACTGTCATTCACATTGAAAGCAATCCTGACAAGTGGCAACTAAAACTAAAACAATTATCAGTTACTTGAGAAATATAAATTCATAAGACAAATTAATATTTCCCCACAAATCTTGTCCCCTTTTTCATGTCTTTCTTGATCTTCAGTATCTTTTTTCATAAAATGCATAAATTCTATTTCATAAACAGTCAGAAAATTCCAAAGTCATACCTTAAAGCCTTTTGGAGCACTTCCTGGACAAACTTTGATTTTGGAGCATTCATATCCATGCCGACACACTCTGACCAGTCATCCCAGCTCCAGTGGTACTGGAAGTTGCTCAGATGGTAGGAAAACCAGGACACAAATCTAAGATAATCAAAACAAAGGAAGTTAAAATAATGGCCAATATTCTATTGCATCAATCTTCTCAAAGTTAAAAAAAACAACAACAAAAAACCCCACTAATTAATCCATGCACACAATGGCCATACATAATTTTAAAATCATGTTAATTAGTGACAATTCCAAAACTTTTTAGCTGTCAAATCATATTGATTTAATTTTTTTCAAATAATTGAAAAGCAAAAATGCATTTCTTACCTCTCAATGCAAACAGCATGCATTGTGTCAATTCTTTCAAACAACATCTCTGAAGCTTGAGCCAACTGTGTGCAGTTAAGGACAAGACTGATGAAACATCATGGAAATAAATCTTACTTCCTTCTCAAAATTTTCGTCATTACCATGCTGGTAATCTTTATACCTGACCTTGTTTTGTCTTATCAGGAGTATCTTATAATGGGAGACAAATCTATAATATCACTAGAGCTAATATTAATATTAGCCTCCTGCTTTTCTTTGTTTTCTGTTTTTCAATTTAATGTCATTGTTAAAGGATGGGGTGATATACTATACACAAATGTACCAGTTAACAGGAAAAAAAAATGTTTGACCAGGATATAAGTAACATTCAATAGTATGTTGCTCATAGCATCGTCAAAAGAATTTGATGTAGATACCTCAAGGGGTCCAAAATGCTAGGTAGCGCACAACACATTTTTGATATTTCTGTGTCTTGCCAATCAGCAATATGTCAATGTTTCACCAATAAACTCATTAGGGTCAAATCATCAGTTTGCTCAGAAAGAGTTTCAATACAAATTGTACATATCATATCAAAAGAGATGGAAAAGGATACAACTTCTGGCATTGAGGTTGGCTGCAGCTTGCAAAGCTCAATGAAGCAAGAGCCATAAAAGATTTCCAGGAAAGGAGGTCTCGGCAGCTCAAATAGCTGACCAAACATTACCTATGGAGATAAAGAGAATAAGTAGTAAATGGGAAGCCATGTGACACGTCAGAATACAAATGCAGTTCCTACCAAGTATGTTATAAGAGCTTTGATTTTTGCAAATGGATAATAATAACGGTAAAGTTCTCAGTTTCCAGCACCACAGAGAAGAACAAAAGACCTGGAAAGATTTACAATAAACCAGTTTTACCACATCACAGGGTTAAGCAAATCCCTGGCAATGAATCAATCAATGCTGCAATACTATTTTGGTTCAATAAACATGACCACTACACTTAGTAACAGTCGATAAAAATATATATTCACACTTTCCACAAAATAAAACTCACCTCCACAATCATGTAGTTCAAAGGAATCTTGTTTTTAGCTGGGTAAGCCAGCAATGCAGCAGCGCTAGGTTGGAAAAAAAAGACAATAGAATAAATAAATATTCAAATCTGGTGGGAAATGCAGCTAGTTCGATTCAAATTACTTTTGGGCTGTTCTATTTTTCCCCCTTCTATTACAGTCTAGATTACCCTCTTCTTTTGGAATTTCTCCTTGTGTGTATGAGCCCAATGTGACATGAAGTAATACAGAGCTACAAACACAAATAGCATTTTAGTTGTCCACTTTAAGATGTTCATTCAACATGAAAGTACATGGCATAACTTATATGACAAATCATATATTATTTTGTTTAAAAGAGTAAATTTATAGACCATACCACTTTTAAAATATATGGCACCATTTCTAAAATATATGGCAACTTCAAAACTTTGGGCTCATTCCTGTGATGACTGTATTCCTCTTTTAGTTTACAACGAGATGGCTATATCAAAAGTGGTAGATATTTAATTAGGCAACATGTAGTTTAAAACGTACCATTCTTTTCTCTCCACATAATTTGCATGAATGATTCTGCTGATCTGCTCCTCTATAAGGTATCGCTCGATTGCATGGCTACCAGGGAGAACAGTACCCTGAAAGTGAAAGGGAGCGCGAGGGGTGAGAGAGAGAGAGAGAGAGAGAGAGAGAGAGAGAGAGAGAGAGAGAGAGAGAGAGAGAGAGAGAGAGAGA
>JARFNW010071023.1:921-12313 GCA_031763155.1 Dirona albolineata
CCCCCCCCCCCCCCCCCCCCCCCCCCCCCCCCCCCCCCCCCCCCCCCCCCCCCCCCCCGCCTCTAAAAGAGTGGGTGGGAGTTAATCCTTCTCCTTTCATTGTATCCATCGATATGTTGGATTCATAATTTCCATTCCATCTTTTTATGATACCTTGGCGTCTGTAACGATCAATTCTTTCAAAACTTCCGGTTCATCATCATAACACGGCTCGATATTCGCATTGCGCACTGACGACACTCGCACAGTTGTTGCCGGCGTCAAAACAAAAGCGACATAATAATAATAAAAAATAAACGTTAATTGATGAAAAACTGACCATAACTGATTAGCATGGAGAAAATATTAAAGTAGTGGCCACGCTCTAAAATATAAAATAAGTTATGCTGCATAAGTGTCTTCGGATACTTGTGGATAGTGATTATATATATTATATTTATATTATGCGTTTCACCTTCAATCGTTGAGAAACTGCGTCGCAGCTCCTTCTACATCATTGCCTTTTACTAGAACTTGATCCCATCGCTAGATTTAAGCAGTCCAAATAATTTTTAGCTCAAGAAAAGATTCCATTTTCTTTGTCTTTACATTGCAGTTAATTCATCTCGAGAAGTGCTATATTATAACTATAATAATAATATGATGATGTCAGAATCTGAGTCCAAACAATCAAAGAGGATGAAAAAAAGACGGCAGTTAGATGCGTTAGTTGAAAATATAAAATTGCCAAGAGGAAGAAAAAACAGCAGTCATGAGCTATTGGATGATCAGTCTGGCTCATCTGATTATGATGAATTTTCTGTAACAGCAACAAATCCTCCTCGCAGAAAGTAAACAGCATTATATTGATAACTTTCTCAATAGAAATAGAAGTAAAAATTAGTTTTATTCTTTAAAAAATTAATTGTTTTTTATAGATGAACTAAGTATTGATAATCGTAATGGCATATATAATCCACTTTTCTCTCTTTCATTATTGAGTAAAATGGCTTTCCCATTCATAGTTTTATCAGTACTGTCGACTTTAAAAACTCTTTCTTTTCTTACTTGTGGAGGAACTTGTAATTTAGGATATATCAATTTTTCTTGTCTAGATCATGTTTCTGCGATAGCATTGTGGCCAGGGTAGTTCTTTTGATGGTGAGCGTTTCATGTCTTTCCATATGTGTTGGTTTGATATGGGTCCAATGGCACATCCGACAAGATATTGTTGCTTTGAAGGATCACATTACACAAGGTGAATTTCCCCGACTTGGCCATAGGCCGTGTTAAACGTGATGGTCTGCGTGTTGTTGATTTTTCTTTTGTTGATATGAACCACCCCCCACCCCCTGTTCTCTGATCATTGTAGAGGTGGATTACATATTCCAAACAATTGGGGTCTCCAAATTTATGACATCTCAGATATTCATAAGATTTAAGATGCATATTGGGATTTTTTTCGTCAATTTATTGTCTTGTCAACATTTCTTTATGTATGTTGTACTGTGAATGTGTCATCTACCATTAAATTACTATTCAGGGTGTCAAGAGCATGCAATCCATATCATTTCCAGTTACAGTGAATTATGAGTCTTATGCTTCATCACAATAAAATCTTGAACAAAGACGATCATGGTAAATTTTTTTAGATAATGAGTAATTTATATAGAGCGCAATGTAACAGTAATAATTTTGGGACATTCATTGTCAGCATAGCATTTGGTATATCACTGTCCGGAGAGATAAATGCATGATCTAGGCTCTTTCTTATTGTTTGGATTTGAATATTTGAATGGTTTCCAAACTCATGTCAGTTCTTGATGGCAATTTTTGCTGTTTTGGATTGGCAGAGAAGACTATGGTGGTTCATGCTCAACAAAAAGCCCATTGTTGCTTCTGAAAAGCTTCCTAGTTTCCTTTTTTTCTGAAATCTGAGATGTTATTTATTGAATCATACAAAATCGCAATTATAGTTTTGGTCTCTTCAATTTTAGCTTTTCAATAGATATTGCACGCTGTTGTGGTCAGAGATATAGTTGGTCTAGACTCTGACTTAACTAATGCTATTGTCATCAAATTTTGTTATAACTAGGTCTGTGGTATTGCTATGATGATGTGCGGATATATCGACATGTTGAACAAGATTGAACGATTTTAGTATGTAGCGGTAGTCAATGGCGCTTTGGTCTTCGGTGTTATTAACAAGTATGTTGAAATCACCTACTATAGAAAAATTTTTTTTGTCATTGATGGATCAGTATATATATATTCTTGATTGTGAAGGAGTCTTTCATCTCATGAACAATTATTTTTTTTCTCACTTTTGAAGACAGTCTTTATGAATTGTTTCTAGCTATCATTTGAAGAAGTATCGGCAATAGAAGGCACCATGTTTGCTGTGCATGCAAATGGGGGCTTTAAAAAAAAAAAAGGCCTGTATGGGTAAAATCTTATTGAATGGATTAATGATAATGAGTTGGTGATACATCTGGTTAAACAGTGACAGGACCATTTCTATTTTTGGGTTTGTGTGGTATGGTCAGTTTTTAACAAATTTGTTTAAAAATGACCCATAGCTTGAAAATAAATCTGCTTTTTTTTTTCTTGCTCCTCGTCCTCCTTGTGGACTGTGTTTGGTCCCTTGCCGCACAGCCATCATTATAATTATAAAAGAACACTGCTATTTTTAACAGTTATAACCACTGGTAAACACTTCTGTACTTGGTTATCATTAAATGTAGAGAAAAATGTTTTGTTTGTACCTTCATTTTGTTTGCATGAATTAGAGCATATATTTTATTTACTTTCAGGAATGGATGTTCAGACTATTTTACCAAAGTCGGACACCAATATATTTGATGAACTCGTTTACCCTTTAAGCGCGCCCCATACTCCCCTTCCCCTTTTTCACCATGTAATATTTTGTGGTCGCAAAGTATTTAACAATGGACAGAATTATTATATCAAATGAAAAGAAGGGCTGCATTACACATGCAATGAGTAAGAAAGAAATCATACATAGAAGAATTTATACTTTTTGTTTGAGGTAAAAATTGGTCAGCTTAGTAGTAGTAGACATCTGTGCTTTTCTCAAATTTTATGAGGGAAATTAAAAATGACTCAAAAGTACCTATATAATATTCATATTTGGCTACTTTTTTCCCAATGCAGTGCAACAGTCGGATGCTTTCACCCCAGACAGTATGACCAAGTTTCAGACCCAATTGGTGGCCTTGAACAAATCATTAACAGAACTAAGGTCAGGAGAAGGAGGGACCAAGGCTCTGGCCAGCTCTGTTGAAGAACTCAAAACAAAGGTGAGAGGGAGAGAGATAATGTGTTTGAATGAGTGTGTGGGCTTTCATGTGCTTGCTACTACTTGAAGAGTGTATGAAAAGCAAGTAATTGAATTAAATAACTAGTTCTGTAGCACTGTTGGAAAAATGAGAAAAGTTTTTTGAAAATTACACAGCTTCAAATAAAAAGCAAACCACAGGTTCAAATATAAGGAAAGTTTTTGGTTTCCCTTCTTCAGCTAAAGTATTAAGATATTTAAGATTATTTATATTGTTCTGCTTTCTTTGGGTGACTTTTTGCTTATCACGAGAGTCATGAGACCTACTAAGTAATTTAAAAAAAATTAGGAATAGAATGGCATATTCACATTTCAATTTCAGTTCAAAGTCGACTTTATTTGAATTCTGTATTTTGCGACTTTTTAAAATCTTTCATTCCCATTAATAAATGTTGTCTAAAATTGTAAAATCATCCTCTTTATATTTTTTTAAAAGGTGAAAGCCTTTGAAGATACAAGCAAAGAGCTGAATAAACAATTAGTCTCATCCAAGGAGGTGCTTGACTTACCACATAGAATTAATGAACTTACAAAGGTAAGTGATTGCATGGTCGTAAACTGTTTTGACTATTTCTGTCTCTAGGCTGACATTTTTTTTCCCCTTTATCTGAAACTTCAATAGTGAGTATAAAGCACCTACGCTTAGGTACTGTATACCTGTTTCCATACAATTAAGTAGCCAAGAGTTGTTTTAACATCCCCATGGGTAGGACGCTGGTCTTTTGTTTCCTTAGCTATGAGCTGTTACGTATTTACTCGACCCATTGAGTGATGCAAGGATAGCATAGAGTGTTGGATTTCAATTACTGAATATGTTTGTACCGAAGGAACACTCCAATCAAGAAGTGTCACATTATGCTACTATCACCACCTATTGAAAATGTTCAAAGGTCAGTTCAAAGAGGCACCCTCCTGTTTCTTATCCATCTGCGAAAGGAGTTGTGGGCCAGGACCTTAAAAACTGCTTACAGTCCAGAGAATCTTCCTATCTAGGATTAGAAGAGAGGGACATCCCTGGCCTTGGGAGACAGTGTTATTCCCTACACCAAGAATGCTTCCTCCAGTGAGAGGGACTAGGATCCCATCTAGAGGGTGCCAATGTGGAAATTACTGAAATTACGACGTATATTAGAACAAGCTCTTCCGTGCATCTGATGTAATGTACTATCAGGTGTTGTCATATCAACTATGAATTTTTTTTTGTATCTCAGGTGGTCGTCACCATGAAAAGTGATGTCATGGGAGCAAGTCAAAAACAGAAAGATATAGAGTCACGGTTGGACGAATTAGAGGTATGAAATGTTTTGGTGGTATGTAAAATCAATAAGATATAATAAATGAGAGTCTCTATTATGATGGTCGCTTTGCTCAATGCACTTTACAATGTTTCATCTATCCTCCAAAAGGCCGTCATGGAATAACTTTTATATATTTTCTGTAGTAAGAGCTGCCTACATGACAACAGTGACTATCACACCCACCCACTTCACTGTTCTTTTTTATCTGTTATTATAGTATTGAAATAGTGAAAAACAACAGGAAAGTAATTTAATGCAATGTCAGAAAATCACACAATAGACGGAGGTAGCCGGTTACTTCAAAGGTTAAGTGTTTAAATCTGCTATTGCGGGTGAGGTGATGGGTTCCAATGCAGGCACAAGTTGGATTCCACTGGCAACAATCATTTTGTCGATTGCCTATTTTTGTGGAACTGGAATACTTTCTCTTTATGTTTTAAATATCATCGAATGGATTTTCTTTCTTTTTTTATATAACAAAGGAAATTCCATATGGATTTGGAGGATGGATTGAGTTTTGCTTGAAAATTTACAGAAGTTTTGATCATGAACCAAGTAATTACAATTGTTATATTTTACTACCATTAAATAGAAAGGTTGTATTTGTGCTTTAACCAATTTTCAACACAGCAAAGAATCATTTCTGTTTTGTCCCTCCCGATTTTTGTTTAATTAGAAAAAACTTGAGACCCAGAGCCCAGGAACTGAAACAGAAACAAACGAAAGTACCAGGGCAAATGAACAGGTAGGTTTAGTCACTTTAATAAAATACTTAATTTTTAAAAATAATGTCTACTATTATCAAAAGAAAGGCGGTAAATCTTATTTCTCTCTGTGCGTGTGTGTGTGTGTGACTTTATGGTTAAGGGAAGGCTCGTGATATTTTATAATGGTCTTTTAGTGACAAAAGGCAGAGGCAATATTTTATTCAAATAAAATAAATACCCTTGGATTTTAATGATATAGTTTGGTTTGGTTCATTGAACACATTCAATTAATTGAATATCCTCTAACTTAACCAAATATAGTTTGTATCATTGAACACATTCAATTAATACCCTCTAATTTGACATAATATACTTTGGTTCTTTGATTGTCAAGGCAGTAAATGCATATTTTTCATTAATCGTGGGAATTTACAGAGGGTTTGGGGATTTATTATTGTTATTTATTTATCTATATTCATGTACATGTCTAAGACGTTGAATGTTATTTTTGTTCCGCAGATTGTTCAGCAGACTGTCACGCAGCTTGCAGAAGAAGTGAAACTTATGAATCAGACAATGAATCAGAATTTGGCCCTCATCCGACAGTTTGAGGATGAACAAGAGGTCAGGAATATTGCCTTGATCATGCACTGTCATGATTGTAGGGAAAGCTTTTTCCACTAAATGATAATAGTGGTGTTGATGTTAACAATATTTAGATATTTTTAAAAACAAGAAATAGTGGAAGTGGAAATCGCTTTGATTGAAAAATAATTTTGAAAAGTTATATTTTTGAAAATAAAGCGACAAATGCCAATGAAATATGAAATTATCTATCTCAAGGGCATCCAAGTTTATAGATTTGTCGGTACTTCCCGAATAGCAATGTCAAATTTTTGGGGAAAGTATTCTTAATAATGTGTCCTTTTGGAACATGCACGTAAATGAGCATGCAGCCGACTCCCCATTTACACTAATAGGATATCCTGACTGCTCCCCTATTTGAGGAATCTTTGTTTTGGTGCAGAATATGTCTTACGAGTGAACTTAGTTAAAGAGCGTTTTTGTTATATTTGTGACTTTTTTTTTCACAAAGGAGGGAAGAACTTGATAATTTTATAAGAAAATGTTCATATACCTTTATGTTCCTGCTATAAGTATAAGTTATAAGCTAAGTATTTTAAGAACCACAAAGGAATTTCTTTTAATTTATTATGTTTTATATTTTTATCCCATTTCTGACAAAAGTAAATATATCAGATATCCATACTTGACTAAATGATGTAAGAAATAATTGAAATGAAAGTTTTTGGATGTAAAAAAAATGGCCACATATGAGGACACGGCTATTTGGAAACAAAGATAAAGGTGGGTTGATAGTCAGCATCCAGTACAAGTACAGGCTCACAGACTTTCACCATATTTATTCCCCAGCAGGCTTTGTCATTCAGTATATTTCTTAACCCCTTTGGGAGCATACAGTAGACACGCCTGTTTGGTTGTATCATTATAGCATACTGCAAATATGTCGCTCTGCCTGTAGCGGGATAACATGCACACTTGAGTCGATTGTAAAGAGTATTCCAAAGACAAAAATATCAGTTGCTTCTGCACAGGATTCTAATCAAGGATCTCATGGTCAGCAGCCTAACCACTCGGCCACTGAAACCATGTAAGTGATGAGTGGATTATTACAAGATGAACGAGGAAAGGAACAGCAGAGAATAATTTTGGGGTCATCCCTAGCATAATGTATTATCCTTTGTGGATGCAACGCATTCAGATCAAGGCTGCCCCACAAGTCTGGGCCAGAGGCATTTCCAAGCCTACATCAAGGTGTGTGAGATTGGGAACTAAAAATAAATAAATATCTGACACTCACACCAAACGATTGCTTTGAATCTGAAGCGTGGTCTGACTATTGTAATAACAAATCGGTGTACAGGTCAAGTAAATTAGAACATGAATGAATAGCGTTATTCTCTTATAATACTAATGGTGCCTATTTATTTTTTAAAAACTTCATATCCCTGTATATGTCTACATGGCTGAGGTGATATAGATAATATCACTTTGAGTCTCTGTCTCTTTGGTAAAATTCCCACAGTTTCTATAGCTGTGTTGCGTGAACACCTGAGGCTACAATACCATGTTGTCTGGTCCAGATCTGATGAGTAATATTGAACAGTGTATTGCTTCTTGTACCAAACAAGGGCTGATCCCCTGCTTTCCTTAAAAATCTTGATCCTTAGATTTCCCAGCTCTGTATCAGGCCATGTTGACTAGTGGCGCACTTAACTTGGATATGCTTTACCTAGGTCTGCGCATAGATGCCTTCAGCCTTGTACACTGTTCTCGGACAAACACAGAGCTTGTCCCTACACTGTTTAATCACAGTTCTTAAGGGAACAGATAACAAACAAACTTTGAGTCAAAGAGTTGTACCTTTAAAACTGAGTGAAGCATTTAGGCTGAGATATTTGACAATGGCTAAATTATTTTTTTCTTTCTTTCATCAAGACTCGCATGTCGACTTTGACAGATTTCATAAAGAATTCAGCTGCAGCACCATCTCCCATGGACCCAGACTTGATTGAAGATCTTGTCAAGCAGGCCATCCATGACTCGGTAAGTCAGTCAGTTTTCACTGTCTAAATTGTGTGATATGATATATAATGATTTGGATTGATTGTTTGATTGTGGGTGGGGAAGGGGGTTAAAAATATCCCAGCTGTTGCGTCAGACTGATGTTGGTTTGTTATTTTGGGGGGTGTTTTTTACTGCAATTTTTATTTCTACTGATTTATGCCATGCAAGCACAAGCTTCTTTTTCATCACTGCCTCTGTCATTCTCCTTTATATTCCTCTTCTTCTCCTTATTCCCTGAAACATATTTGCCAAGCATTCCATATTTTACGTCAGGGGTCCAAATTGTGGATCTTCGGTTTATTTATTTGTTTTTCGGCTTTGAAAGTCTGAGAGTGAGAATGTGAAATTAACGCTAAAACAGGTGAGCTGTGATGAACCTTGGTAAGGGACGAGGAAGGATATTGACTTATCAATATATTTGTCTTAATCTACAGATGGGAAACATAACCACCTCTGGTTTACTTCCAACTGGAGAAATGGATGGGATCCTGAAACAAGTAGACGCCATGGTTCAAAAGATGGAAGCGGTAAATATGCACAATTAATCACATTATATCCTTTTTTTTATGACAAAGATGAAAATGATTGAAGTGTAAGAGTCATGCAGTTGGTATATTGCTAGAATAATATCTTTAGCTGAATGATATCCTCTTACGTAAAATTTGAGCTGGTCCAAAATCTATTTGACCTATTTAAAAATTCAGAGTTTATTTCAAACTTCTTTCTTTTTTCTTTTTTGCTGATTATTTTTAATATCTTAAAAGTAAAAAAAAAAAGGTAAATATTTGATATATTAAAATTGGCTGCTTGAATTTACACTATAGATAGTATTGAAAAGTATGTTTAGCTAAAACTTTAAATTGTTCCGTGTGGCAAAGCATTCCATTGTTTATGTTTGTTGATTTTTTTAGCAGATTTAGGTGTTAGGCTCTTCCGCAGTACTTCTTCGTTACTCTGTACACATTATTGATTTTGTTCTTGTTAATGTTTGGTCATATTGGTTGTTTTTTTTGGTGTTATTTACTTACCTGAGAATAGGTGTTAGAACATAATATCTTAAGTACTTGGTAAATTGGTCTTCTTTTACTTTATACCTATATTTTTTTGTATTTTATTTTTTTGCCTTTTAAATATTTTACTAAAGATAATGTCATATCTCTATGATATTTACAAGTCCTCATGGAATTTTATCAATGTAAGCCCCAGTTTTCCTGACAGAAAAGAATATAATTAATTTTCTTGTCTTTTGTATATTTTCTTCTTGTTTTTCTCGGCATTCAGTTGAAAACAGCTCAACAGGACGAGCTAGTGTCTAAGGGAGATTTCATGGTGTTTAAGGAAGTTGTGATGGGTAACTTCAAGGTACGTCAGGCAGATTATTCTGACTATTTATTTTTCTTTATATGCATAGCATGTCATGATTGTAAGGGATGTTGATAGGGTATTGGGATATACACTCAGTAATGGCTTATGAAAATGTAAAAACATTTTCCTTTACATCATTATTCGGACTGTCCACACAGTCACGGGTAATTGTGCCCCTTGTCCCACAATGTTTAGTTACCTCATTTTCTTCATGATTCCTAGAGCTTCCAAGACCTACCATCCATACAAATTGAATCTGTATTATACATTATTCTACTCTTGGTCCATTTTTAGATCCCTTTTCACTTGATTTAGATTTTTTCGCTATGTTATTTTTTTCTATTCAATCACTTGATTTAAACAACTAAAACACTTTAAAAAGTTATTTTAATTATGCTAGTATGAATGTAGATTTGTTTTCTTCAGTTGTTTATCTTAAGCACTCCAGTGAAGAACAAATAGATTTTTCACCTTCAAATTTGATCTTTTATTAAGATGATACAGATTTTCTTTTCAAGTATGTAAAAATGTACACTGTTTCTTTGGGTTTCATTCTATTTTTCTGATGTATGAGTTCCCCAACAGTAAATGAATTCTTGTGATATGAGAAACATTAAGATATGTCATTCCTCACTGAATTCGTAGTCGTCAAAAGTTTATCAAGCAATGGCCTGATGGATGGAGTGGAAAGCAACAAACAAGTCTATTTTCTGCCTTATTAGACCTAAGTTCTGCATGTTTTTATTGGTTGTTGTTTTTTTTGTTTTTTTTTTGCTGTATCAAAATTGTTTATTTTATTAACAGGTTGTCAATGAATCTGTGCTGTCATTCAACGAAGAATTAGAGGAACATACTCTACATATCTCTGGGCTGGAATCTTACATGACAAATGTCAGTCAGTTTATTGACTCTTTGAGATCTCAACTATTAGAGGAGGCCGTAGGTGCCCCAACAAGCAGCTCTGAACCGATTACGCCACCTGCCGAAAAAAGTACAAGTCAGGGGGATGCCAATGGTGAAATGAAGAAAGGAGAAGAGGTCGATACGGAAATGAATAAAGAGACTGACAGTGAGAACAAAGAGGGAATTGTGGAGACTGGGGCCAATAATGCTGGACATATTACTGAGGGAGGACAAGGTAATTTAAAATAAAAACATTTTTAAAACTTTTGTAAAATATGCTAAATGCAAAGTGCAATCATTAACGGTGAACCTCTAAAGCTGGGGAAAATTAAATGGGACTTCCTCTTTATATATTAAGGAGTGGTAATAAAACATGCAGAAACACCATACTATAGGGGTTGATTGTTAAGGGCATTATGCTTTCACTTTCACCACAGTGAACGTTGGTGAATCAGTGGTTATAGTTATGAAATTTGTTTGAGTTAATGTGGAAATCAAATATGATATGAAATTTTGTTCAATCACAATATCTATGTGTCATTTTATCATTGTAAAAAAGAATAATAGAAAGGTGTGTCATGACATTAAATTCTTTCAATATTTCATGATTTTTTTTTCAGAGACAACTACCCCTGAAAATTGGCTACAACAGTTAATCCATGTTGAAAACATTACAAATATGTCTGGTAAGTAACGGGTCATAGGTAGTGTATGTTAAACAGCCACAATATCTAAATATCTACACTAACTTAGAAAAGGCGTTGCCTTAATTCTTGATGAAACTTTTGGAGTGGGAATTAAATTTATCTTGAAAGAGTGTTTTTAGACTCCAGAGGGATGGTAAGAGAAACTATGGCTCTTATATTGTCATGTGGTCTGATGAATTGAAATGCAAACCAAACAAGGTGTACTCAGGAGCAAAGAAATATTAAGCCTTATTGGATTATTTTCACATTCATTTCATTTATTTAGTTACTTGTAGTACAATGGATATTACTGTTGCCGTCATGACCCCAACTCATTGATTGATTTGAAGCAGGAGGTGCCACCTGTGATATGACCTTACTAATTTTTTTTAAAAAGAAAGAAAAAGGGAAAAAAGCATGATCTATCTCTATCTCTCTCTCTCTGGG
>JARFNW010071023.1:12323-23362 GCA_031763155.1 Dirona albolineata
TCTCCCTCGCTCTCCCTCCCCCCCCCCCCCCTATTCTGTGTGTGTCTCACTCTCGGTTGTATATATATATATATATAATATTATTTTTTTTCAAACCAATGCAGAGCTAGCTGCCGCCTTCACCAAAGACAACCCGATGGGAGGAGCTTTGGACTTGACCCAACTCAACGTCTTGCTTGGAAGCACCAGTCTGACCCAGGATCAGCTGCTATTGATAGACACCAATAGAGATGGAATGTTTTCACTGAATGAAATAGCTAGAGCCACAGGACTAATGGCAGCAGACAGTTCTCTACCAGGTCCGCGGTAAGATGGGTGGTTTGGTGACACAATTATTGCTTTTGACAGAGTATTAAACAAAAGGTATGCTGTGGTGGAGAAGTCCCAATAACTTACTTTCATGTATTTTTTTATATTTCAAACTTGTCTTGATGAATGTGAGAGATCAAGATTATTATTTGGGTTCTTATGATTCCAGAAACTTTATCATATTATGGTAGTATTGGCACAAATGACTTAGGTTGTGCCTCAGCCCCTGCAGATTTCCCCAAGTATCACTGGTCGTCATTTTTGGAATCAAAGCTAGATAATAATACTCATTACATTGCTTTGATTTACCATCAGATTTATAAAAAGATAAACTTCAGAAAAGAAATTGCAAAATAAAAATGTAAATTAAAGAGCCAAGGCCATAATTCAACTTAAATATGTGATATTTTTACTTTTGCACAACTTAGGTATGCATGAAAATGTAAGATGATTTGTATTGGAACAAGACAATTGTTGATTTGAAAGGGATTGAGAACTTGTTATTGCTATTGGCAGGACTGAGTAATTTCTTTAGCCCAGTCCAACACACTTAATCTTGAAGCACTTATTCCAAAATTTGTTTTTGTAAGAAACATTTTTGCCGATCCCTTTACTATTATTTCTAGTTTGAGATGTCCTACACATTCTGGATCTGATCCATTCCCCTTCAGTTTTCCTTAGTTGGAGTGATGAATTCACTATTTGAAATTATAGTAACAAACACATAATTAAAAATAACCGAAAAAGCAACGTAAATTAATGTAGCGTATATTTTCTGAGCCAAGATATTCTGCATTGAATGGATGAGTAGATAGAGTAAACCAATCTTCTTGAGAGGAAAAATTTATAATGATTCTTTAAAAATGATTGTGTTCCAAAGTAATACAAAATTATATTATTTTGAGAGATTATACCATAAATCCCTTTATTCGATAAATATTTGAAATATGGTGGAAAAATTACGTAACAATACAAAAATTGTCTCTGAGCAACTTGATACTTGTTTAAAGTTAAAAGTTGAAAGTTGAATTGTTTTAATCTATGCTTTTTTAAAATCTATTCCCATAATAGTACAGTTTCAATTTCTTGTTTAAATCTCATTGAATTCTTGTCTTTCATTTGGATAAGTTACTGTGTAGTGTGTAGTCTGATATTATTTGTCAAACTCCTTTAAGAATTTGTGACCTATTGACATGATTATAGATGGATGACAAAAAGGTGTTACACTCTGTTTTTGTTTACTGACAGATATATGTAAATCATTTTGTGCACTTGGGGAGCTGGTGGCGCAGTGGTTAAGTAACTCGCCTTTGGTTTGATGGGCCACGTATTAAAATCCCGGTGGAAGCACTGGATTCTTTTCTCAAGACCTTGATCCCACTTTGCGGCGCTGCCCTGCGGCTGACGCCTGGGATATTCAGGTGTACCCTCGGAATAGATCCTGTCCTAAAGACAAATTTCTCCTTGGGATAAATAAAGGGAATTTTTATATTTATTTTTTTTCCCCCTGACTTGCAAGCGATTGTGCCATTATAACAAAACTCTGAAACTTTGTGTGAAATTAATTTATGATGTTTTTGTATGAAACAAATTAATTAGATTTTCACTTGCATAACTAATATTTGTTACCATCGTGAGTGATTATGTTATCTCCTTGCTCTCTTTGTAAATCGAATTATTTTTCCATCTGTGATGAAAAAAACAAACCAAACCAACAACCAACAAATGTTTGTTGATATCGCCATTTATGAATCGAGGATGCATTATTTTGATATTTAGATGAAAATCATGAATTTGAAATTAAATTAAATTTGTTTTTTTTTCATTCTGAATGGATTGAGTCTGCAGTTTTAATTTGTTGATTAAAATTCAAATGAGTGCCTTGTATCAAAAGCAAACGACTTTTCAAAAGCTCAATGTGTACAACTATTTAAAAGGTCTTTTACGTGTACGTCTGGAACTGTTTGCCGCTGTAAGTACTTGCCTCATGTTTGAACTTAAGATTGAATGTGTGCACAAGGTAATTCACAGCCAGCTTACTCCCACTGCTTTCAACCGTTTAGTTGCTATTAAAATGTTGGATTCCGTACTTCATTGTTTTTGAGAATGTCAAAAATGATTAATTTATTGAACCTGAATCACTCATTTCAGAGTTGAAGATGTTTGCAATATTCTAATCCTTATAAAAAGGATGGTAACACTACAGCATGGATAAAGAAAATATGCTTGCTATTGTCAGTAGAATACTTCGTTCATTGAAAGAAGAAAATGTGGTCACTGTAATAACAATATTTTTTGCATCACTGGTGAGTCAGATTTGAGATGATTGTGCATTTAAGTATGGATTTATGGCAAACGGTACTCTAAGTTGAAAGTTGAGGTCTTTTGGGGTTTTGTTTTTTTTTACCAGAAGGCATATGTAAAAAACAAGCAAGGAAGAGACATTGTTAGTCTTGTGGTGTACGTTCTTAAAAGTTAAAGTGATCAAAGATGAAATTATTTTCACACCATTCTATTTATGACATTGTAAGAAGCCTTAAGCAAAAGTGTCGAGATTAATGAGAATGGTTTAAGAACATGAGATCCATCGTAAAAATATTTCTTTGCTAGTCCTTGGCACTTTATCACACATCCTTCAATGAAACAAAGTGAGAAGTCTCCTATATTTATATTGAATAGAGAATATTGATGAATGTTTCTTGTAGGAATTAATACATCAAGTCTCATTGATGTATCTTCATCTATGTAGGGATGAACGCAAATCATTCTCCAGCCATTAATTTATATGAACAAGGAGAGGTTAAAAAGTTTTTTTATCTTCCATTAAAAGTTTTTTTAAACTATGCGTCACATTTTCTAGCATGTTTGTGTGTACTGTGCAACTGGTGTGAAAGATAAAGTATGAATATCTATGTTCATTTTCAGTTTCTTTATCACCTAATTTCATCAAAATTATTTTTAACATGTTATGGTTAATACTGAAATTGTTACTCACAATATGTACATAACACATGCAAATTCAATTATAATTGAACATCATCTGATGTTAAAATTCATCCCACGAATTCAAAACCGTATCCCTATCCACCGAATTATCCTTCTTTTTTTTAGCTCCTCTTCATTTTCTGTCAGTGTTTTTTCAATGTCAGGACAAATGTCATTCCCATTTTGAAAATTGAAATAGTTCTGCCAGCTTATTTTAGGTGTGTATCTTTGTGGTAAATTAGTGTTCAAATTTAGGCTAGAGTCCTTTTGCAAGTAAATTACTTTTTTCTTTGCAAATATTTGTTCAAAAGCTTCTTTTTAAAACTTTGAAGTGTAGATTTCCTAAATTTAGAGCAAAGGCAATTGAACTAATTGCCGAACAACTTTAATTTATGTGCTGCGAAAGTTACAATTTTCTCTCAGACAATTAAAATTTTAATTTCAAGGAAAATATGCCAGAAAGACAAAAGACAGGAATAGAAAAAAATGCAAAAGTTGGGATTGAAACCATGCCTGCAATGGCCCCCACTGCTTCGCAGACAGCAGGCCAACACGCCACCTCTGAGCTAATCTGACTTGTTAACCCTTTTATTTCAATTCAAAGTTGAAGTGCAGAGTTCTTATACTTTCAGTTTGAAGATTGGTGTGATATGTGTTGTGAAAGGGTTTACGTTTGAAGAGAGGTTAACAAAGAACTTAGCATGTTATTAAAACATAATATTATGGCATCTATTGAATGCATGCAAGTATTGCTCCGTCCTGAGTAAAACTCATATTTCCTCAATTTGGACAATATTGAAAATGACATTGTCCATTACAAATTACATCCTTTTCTGTAGCTTATTGCACATCCCGAGTTTCAAGACAATTTAATTTCAAGGCTTGACAGTATGATTGGTCGTAAAATCACTCTATAAGTTATAAGACTCCCTGTGCACTTTCATGTCATTGTTGGTTCATTGAGTATGTTTACAAAGGGTATTATTATGCTATTATGTGAATATCAAATGTCATGGTTGATGAGTTGACTAGTTAGTCAGAGTAATAGAAAATCAGAGCAACAGTTGGTTGTTTAGTTGGACGGTGATGGTTTATACATATTGATCATTTTGGGGCAAGAGGGATAATGTAAAACAATTGTTTGGGTTTTTTGTAGTGATTTATACCATGTACTTAACAATTCTTATGCAGTATTTCTTATAATTTCTGTCGAACGCTGGAATACATACCATTAAACATATGTGTCCAATTTATATGACCATTTATATCTTCTGTGATTATTAAATTTGTGAAAATGTACAATATATTACTTATGTATGAAAACAGAAACATGCTATGAAAATGAGGATCAAAAAGTGGATCACAGTACATCTCCATTTGATTTGTTTTTTTATTCAGAAGAATTTTTTTAATGTTTTTTCCCTCCCACTGTGTCACCCCTTTGAAGGTATAAGAACCTATACTATGAATGAAAACAATTATTGTAATCCTTTCTAATGAATGATTATATCATTGACTGGTTATATGCTGCATATTTATGCTTGGGTAGTGCTGTTTAGTGACAGCCAAAGATTTTGTTTTATTGCCTTCATTGTTTGCAACGAACATCGTTCTTTCAAATTTTCTTTGTCATCTAACTATTTGCTTGTATGTGTTACTGCTCACAATGAATATTCCTGGGCCATACTATTTTAATATAACATAATATTGTTGTGATACTGTACTTCTTCAAGGTGCAAGAAATCCTTGTCAATTATTTCATGTTTTGGTTTTGTGGAGCAAGAAGTTATTGAGTCTCTGTCTTTATGTGTTAAAATATAGAATGGAAAATTAATGTGAATTTAGCATGGTAGAGAAAAGGTAGGAAGTGATTACATTTTCCTCCATCTTTTTATTTCTTCATTTGAAATGTTAAAATTAAAAATATGATTTCTTCATAATATGAAGAAAAATTGGCATTAAATTTATAGGAAACTCATGATAAACCTTTTTTTAGTTCAATGAAACACTATTTAAAAAAAGATAATATTCATTTGTGATATAGTCAACAGTAGAGAGGAGACTTAATTCTAGTTCCCTATAACATATCGTTACGCTTTATCATATTAGAGGACAGTGTTTACATAACTTTGGACTTTTCCTCACCATATCAATAAGAGGGATTATACTTGTATATTCACGTGGGTAAATCCATATTACTAGAAGAAATGTCTGGAAACATATCTCTTGAGTTGACCACCCTGTTATGTGAATACTTCTTGTTGGCTTTTCCTTGTTCAAAACTTTACTATTGGTGATAATGCTCATTCTCAAAATTTGATTGAAGTGATCAAATGCCAAAGGATTTTGAATTTGCATTATTATATATTGTCTCTTAAATATAATGAACATTGTTTGTAGATGTGAGATTTCTTTTTTTTTTTAAGAAAAAAAGTTGTATTTAAAAAATATTTAATATGATCCAATAGTACAGGTTATTACGTATTAATAATGCAGTATTTGAGATTGAGTCATATATTTGAAATGTAGAGGCCATAGGTTTGAACCCTTGACAGAAGAGCTCTATTACAGATGGACTTAAATAGTAGGTGCTGACCTGCCAACTGATCAACCCAAATAGGAACACTTAAAGCAGTGAGGAGACCCCTTCATACTATTTATATAGAAACAGTCACTGAAGACTGAAGGAATCGGCAAACAATGGTTTTCTCCTTTCACCTTCAGTATGATCTCATACAATGTTGATAAAGGCATGGACTTTTAAATAAAGTTTAGAATTATTAGAACTTGTGATAGCAAATCAGAAGGTTAAGTGGTTTGGTCCAAAAGGCGAGACACCAAGCCGGTTTCTGACCTGTGATTTTTTTAAATAGTACTATTGTTTTAGCTTAATTCTAACTCAATTAATAGAAGAACGTGTTAAGACAAATTTCTCATCCAAATTGAAATTCTTGTTTTCTATTTTATTTTCAAAAGAGTTACGTTTACAAATAATAGTGTAAATAAAAAAAATTTCATATGTATTTCAGTGTGGACTTTCTTTTTTTACTTCGTTATATTATCTGCAGAACTCGTTCATTATTATATGTTATAAATATCTTAAAACGATGTCTGTAATTTCATTTTCAGTTACCTTAGCTTAGACTGTAAACAGAGTTGTTCACACCTCCCTCACACTCAGTCTCATTTCACATTTTTGAAGAGTCAGGTGTGAAATAAATGGACAATTAGAGTATGTTCTCATTCTCTTCACATTCACAGTTTCAGGATGGAGACTTATGCCTTGCAACTGATAGTGTAGTATTGGTTTTAGAAAAAAAGCTCACAGATGTGCCTTCTGGGTACATAAAATGGTATACATTTCAAAAGAAGGCAAATAGGCAAAGCCACCAACTTCTTGAAGAGGTCCACCGTGACGAAATTATATTATTTGGTGAGGTCTGACAATTGCTTCATGATACTTCAGTAATTATTTGACGATTTGGTAACTGACACTGCGGCGATCAAGGCTTCATCTAAACCCGACTACACCCGGTTGCTGTGCGGATGGGATAACAACACTGAAGAAATTTTAAAGAGTTAGAGAGTCCAATTATCAGTGATTATGTTGAGGGTTTAATTTTAATGTGAAAGTGATGAGAAGGAGAGGGAAGCCCAATTGGCACGGCATGTTTTTTTCTGGTGAGAATGTGAGGGGAATTTTTTTATCAAGAGCTGCATATTCACAATCACTGTGCTACAGCCGAGGAGACATCCAAATTTAACGTCCGTCTCCGATAGGACAAGGTGAGCAGGGAAAAGCGTCTGACCTATGGACACAAGCACCAGTGAACATTTCATTATATATATATATTGTTGTGACGGCTTTGGGACCCCTCAGGTGGTCACCCATTTATTCACTAGCCATGATAAACGCTTAACAACACCAACTGTTGAGTTATATTCACTGTTCGGTCATAGTCATATGCAATCTTGGATCTCCTAAAACAAAGGCTTTTATTAAGTCAAGTGAACAGAAAAAAAACTGCCTTTTTTCTATGTCTGATTTTATATTTTTTTGCTTTTTCATATATTAGTGGCAAGCTATGATTTCAGCCTGAACGAAGTTGAACAATTTTACAGAAATTTCACACTAAATATTTCCGACAAACTAAACGTAGGCTCATTTGATATATATAAGACCTCATAGTCATTGCAATCCACCATCATGGGTCTCCACAGGCCCAGACTTGCCATGAAAACGACAATCCATTTAAAATAAGCTGATGTCTTTTTATATATATATAAAGGCCCTGTATATAATATAGTCAAGAGTCTGCGGTGATCCATGATAGGACATTGCATTGAGGACAAGTAACCAATCCCTTTGATGGAGCTGGTGGCACAGTGGCTAAGTCACTCGCCTTTGGTTAGAGAGGCTGTTGGTTCAAATCCTGATGGAAGCACTGATTTTCCTCTTGAGACCTTGATCCCACTTTGCAGAGCTGCACTGCGGCTGACGCCTGGGTTATTCCGGTCTACCCTCAGACCCTAAAGGCAAATTTCCCCCTGGGATGAATAACGATAATTTTTAATTTTTAAAATTTCTATTCTATTTATTCATCTTTCCATAACAACAACAGCAACAACAAAACGTTGATACATTAATCATTTTATTAATCAAAGCAACCTTCAACTTAGTTAACAATAACTCATCCACCCACGCCTACATTGTCATGCATCTGATACTTGCTTTTTTTTTTTCAAGGGATGGAACAGGGCCATAACAAAATTAATTTTTTTTAAAAGTATTTCAAACTTCCCCATAACACTGAAAGGTACAATAGATATTGATAAAGAAAGAAAGACTAGAAATATTGAGATTAAAATCAAAAGACCCCCCCCCCCCCCCCCCCCCCTGAAGTTAGGTTAAACTTGGGCCAATTCCATCCCTGATTTATTTCCTTAATTTCATTGCTCTAAAATTCATACGACCTATCATACAGACATCACGTAATCCAGATTTTTTTCATCAGACATCCATTTCAAACTATTGTCCTGAACTTTGATAGTATTTCAGATATTCATCGTCCTTTGGTTTCAATACACATCTGTCTATCAAATTGACGACCCAGCCAGGTTCTAGGCCATAAAATATTTGAAGGGGGTCCTTCCTTGAGAGAAGGAGGTCTTTGATGGGATCCTCGCTCAAATCTGGTAGTTTATACCCATATTTTTGCGCAAGCTTTTCTCTGGATTCCATTATTTTCTCTGGATCTGCCAAATACCCCCTCATGTTGGGATCTGTGTAGTAGGAAATGGCATCCTGTCGATGCAATGGAAATAAAACATTACTCTTTTCATATAAAACAATTTTTAAAAATCTTACCCACCCAATTATTTTCTAAACATGTACGACTGATATCAACTCATTCTTGAACAACTTTGTTTCCTTTCTCTTCATCTCTATTTAGTCTTCCCCAACAAAAGTTAGATGTCAATATCTTTAAATTAAAAATAACATCAACTAACTGAAGAAAGCTGTGTCATGATCATTTGCTTTCAGCTTACAGAAATATGCCATGACAACCAGGGTAACCTCTGGTTCACAGACCATATTCAACTTTATTTTAGAATCACAGAAACAGTCAGAAAAGAGAAGACTAGGCCTATTATTATGATGATATAATCCCTTTTTAGATCAAGTACAATCAAGTGTGAGTTTCATATAATGGATCCTTCTTTTTTAAATGATGATATTTGGATTTTCTGATTAACGTTTCTGTTCATGGCAAAAACTGTTATTTTCTTAATTATGGTTATGATGTGACTTTTGGTTCAAACAATGTCTCTTTCACAGCCCAGACTTACGTAGACAAAACCTGAAACCTATGATAAATCACCATTACTTAAGAGTGTCAATAATGAGAACAAATTGAAGAACCAATACCTGAGGTGGTGTTTTACATTTCGGAATGGGTTGGCCTTTCTTAAAAAAAGCTAGAGGGTCAAACAAGGCCTTGAGACACTGCGGGTCATAGTAGCGTGTCGTGATGGTTCCACCACTCCTCTCCACAGCAGCAATCACAAGCTCTGTTGTCCACTGCACCTCCACATTGATCTTAGCAGCAAATATGTCACATCCCTTGAATGCAATCAATACATATATTTAAATTTAAAAAATAAAAAATAATTTCTACATAATCAATTCATCAGTTACGTTCATAGAACCTTATTTAAAATAAAATTGACTTCAATATTGATTAAAAGGCTTTGACAGATACACTACCAAAATAAAAAAAAATAAAAAAAAGTAAATAATAAGAGAGTTACAGAAGACAACTTTAATTAAATATATAGATTATAACTGCCTGTGATGGCAAAGACTGAAAACAAACAACTTAGAAACAAGCAAACAATGTTCTACATTATCCCTACACTGGCAGCAAAAACTCAATAGCATGTTACTGTCAAAGCCATGCCTCATTATTTTCTATGCAATATAATAATGGATAAAACCCACCAAAAACCACTGTAGCTAAATAAGTATAAATAAAGTGAAAAGAAATAAAGCTTTCACCTCTTCAGTCAAATTAACCCCAAAATGGTTTTTCCCCACATCAAAGGAATAAAGTCGTGTGTTGCAGACAGAGGTGATGTCAATAGGCCTAGACACATCTACTCGACCTAGGTCAATTAATCTCTGCAGTTCCAACAAGCTGACAGGTGGATACTGCCTGCGTAGTCTGTAGAAATTTTAAAACATGGAAATCATACTTACGATATGAATGATCAGATTTCGAACACAGAAAATCTTTGTTCCACAATACAATTCAACAATGAATATGAATTTAAATTAATAAAAAAATTAACATTTTATCTACTAACTCTCATTTTTGCCTTTTCTTTTAAAAAAATTGAAAACACAATGAGCAGAAAGTGAAATAAAAATATGAAATTGATAGAGCATTAAACAGGTGTATTCTGAAAAATATTATAAAATAATGATAAATGCAAAGAAGAGAGTAAAGCAAATTATGGATTGTGATGAAATGCCATGGAAGAGTGATCTTTTTGTTTTTTTATTTTATGTTAAAAATATTAAAATTAAATAAAAGCATTCAACTTACGCATACTGTCCATAATATCTTTCTGAGGGCACAGCATCAATAAGAGGTGTGTTACCTCCTTCGTAGCCTAATGGATTCCATGTGTTACGAGCACCTTGGCCTTTATCACCTCTCCCTTTCTTTTTCCTCCCAGCTCCACGGTCTGTCTTCTTTTTCTGAAAAAGTAAAAAAGCATCTTACAATTCAAAGTTTCAATTTTATTAATCTTGATACAAACGGGAAATACTGGTATCTCATGCCATTCACTTACATATACAGTGCAACTTCCGGATAACGACCTTGCCCGGGACCGGATAATTATGTCGTTATCCAGGGGTGTTGTTATTCTGAGGTTTTCAAGATGGCGGAAAAAGGGGGCGTGGTGAGACCCGTGAATATAACGATGCGATGCGCAGACCAGTGCCTGTGATAAGACACGTTCCAACCACATTAGAAACACATGTTATCATTGGTTGGTAACAAAGCAACGTCATTGGCTCTGAGTAGGCTCGAGTAGGACATCTCATTGGTTGGAAAATAAGTGTTTTTATTGGCTAAGAGTATGTGATAATGCTGGTCAGAAACGAGGTTGTCTATTTTGCTAGATTTTTTGTATCAAATGTCGGTGTCAACTGCCGATTATCGCTATATCGATGT
>JARFNW010071024.1:0-13556 GCA_031763155.1 Dirona albolineata
GGCGATCTGTATCCAAAGTGTTAAGTCTTCCAGTCAAAAAGAAATGTATTACTGAAGTTTGTGTGCAGGCATGCATTGTGTATTTTAGTCTGCAATAGACAAAGAGAGACAGCTTGCATTCATTGTCAGTCATACTACACACATGCTGTACCTCAGTGTGAATGTGAACACACTTTGGAAGATGATTTTTGCATGGCGACATTTGTTAATTGAATGTTGTATCTGGTTAAAAAAACAAAACAAATTATTATATATATATATATATGGTGGATGGATGCATCCTGTAGCGGATGGTAACAAGGTGAGTATGAAGAGAGACGTGCCAATGTGAAAAAATGAGTTACCATTATCCGAATCCTGTGTCATCTTTCCAACCATGTGATGAGCAGTAGTGGTGACAACTGGTGTCTTCTTTGTCTTTGTCCCAGGTGGGTGAGTTATTGGTGCGGCAGTAGTCGTGACAGACGGTGTCATTGTTGAGGTTGTAGCTGAAATGACATGGATTGTCAGAAGAGTGAAGTGCGTTCTACGGACAAACCTAAACCATTGCTGCTAAGGTAAGTTTTGGAAGTTACAACTGTGAATTCTTTTTTTTTGTAAAAAGGGACTTTTCTCACAATTTGTCCAGGAAGTTGTGAGTCACTCTGATGATAACTCTGTCAAGGGACTTTGCTCACAATTTGGAAAAGCCAATACTTATCTATAAAGCTGAATAAGCTAGAATTGGAGTATAAATTGTCCTGAGTGTGTATGATAAGACTGTCATCTTGGTAAAGGAAGTTCTCTGATTCAAACCCTGAACAGGAGGGTTCTCTAGAGTTGTCAAGATTCTTTTCCACAAGTCCTACCACAAATGGTCTTTAAACAAGTGTGCTAAAAAAGGCATAAAGTTAATAAGCTAATCATTTTCTTTAGAATTATTGGATGAAAGTATATTTCTGAAGGCAATAACGATGTGCTGAACTTGCCGCGATCACATTCAAGCACTAAAACTAAATGTATCATTTATATTTGTCGAAGCTGCTTAAAATGATGAATGAATAAATGATGAAAGGAGTGAACAAAATTAATGTGAGAAAAAAACCCAGACTGATAGAATTGTCTTTAAAATCATTTAGACATAATCACCACAATTGCTTTCATCCGTTCCATCTGTACAGTCTTTTGTGCCATCACATTTCTTGCCAGCATCTATGCAAACAAAATTGCTGCTGCACTCAAACTTAGATGTTGGACAATGTAAGTTGGGCAGGAGCTTGGAATACGACCTGTGATTATAATGAATGAATTAGAAAAGACAATTTGGTGAATTCTTAATAAAGACAAAGATATTAGTAGTATATACATAAGATTCAAACTCACAACAAATATAGACAACATATTATCAAGGATTTTGGCAATGCTTATAAACTGAGATTCTACACGTAATACTGTTAAATCAGTGTGACATTCACCAAGCAGTGCTACTGTAAAGCGCTTAGAGCAAGGTGATGATCGTGAATAAGCACTATATAAATGTACATTATTATTATTATTATTACTTTCCACTGTGTTATGAATGTTTCATGAATAAACAACAAATCTAAATAAAGCCAAATTATGTATTATTTTTTAAACATCCATTTCTTTAGAAGTTTAAACTAAATCTGTTCTCCAACATTTTAAGGGGCAGGCCCAGGCATAGTGGGGATATGCTGGGAGGCAGCCCCAGGAAGAAATGTATTAACTTGATCCAATACTAGCATTAGTCAGAAACTTTTTTGTACATTCCCCTGCACATGAATGAACTTGAGGAACTTGAGAAAACAGCTTAATTCATCATGATGGCCATAACCAGTGTAGCCTATCTTCAACAAACAACAAGAATGGACAGAGTGACACATTTTTTAACATTCCCATTACTTCTATCTTTACCTATGGCCAATTAAGATGTCCAAAATAGCAATATATACAATTCAAGTGGTTCCAGGCATTTCAAAATAATCATTTTACAGTGTAGATATGTTATTCACAAATACAAAAGCCTCTGAAATAAGAAATAATCTAATAATTGTTATCAATCTTCTGCAAAGAATGGTCTTCTAAAAAATTTGAACAATAGAAATCTATGTGATGTGACTTTACAGGATATTTGGAGTCAAAATGTAAAGTCGAAATTGAAAAAATATTTCAATATAATGTTCTTTGATCTATTAACTCAATCGTTGAAACATGAGATGTACAAAATTCATGTTAATTTTGCATTCAATAAATTCATTTAAAAAATAGAAGCTGATACATGCACTTGAAGACACAGACAAAAACTCTAAGCCCAAAAGTGAGGTTAATCAGGAACATTTTTTTGCAGGTGTCATTACACTCATTTCTTTAATGTCCAATAGCATTGATCTGAAATCATGTGAAACGATTTGGGATATTTCAAAAAATTTATTTTTTCCTTTTCTAGGTGTCGAAAAAGAAAAGTCTCTAATACTCACTTGCAACTTGGCGACATGACAAGGTCATCTATGGCTACTGCACTTCCTGTGGAATCAAAGTCAGCTCGGAAGACAAGTTGAAAAGGTTGGTCCGATGAAACTTTAAAATTGACGAGGGTCCACAAGGAACCAGTTGGTTTGATGGAGGAGATCTGGGAAACAAATGCATAAATGTTTGACGAGGCTGTGTTCGCAATTCACTTTGTAATCTTAAGAATCTAATAACTGCTCTTGCATTAGATGCGTTCATCTTGAAAATGAAATTTCTAGTTGTCTCTATAGATACAAATGAGTTGCTTTTAGATTTGGACCTAGTTTTCATGAATGCCTCCAGTCTTGCTGAATTAAGCTGAAAATCACATTTATATATCATTATCATGATCATGCTCTTTACTCCAACTTTCTTTCTATTTTTAAAAATAGAAATGTTGACTTGTGTTTCTTTAGCACTTGTCACATTTCACCATCTTTTCAGGTTTCCACTTATATAATAAATTTACAGTGTGTGTGTGTGTGTGTGTGTGTGTGTGTGTGTGAGAGAGAGAGAGAGAGAAAGAGAGAGGGACAGATAGAGAGAGAGAGAGAGAGAGAGAGAGAGAGAGAGAGAGAGAGAGAGAGAGAGAGAGAGAGAGTGTGGGGGGGGGTGGGCGAGAGAGAGAGGGAGAGAGAGATTTGGAGGGAAAGATAGAGAGAGAGAGGGAGAGAAAAAGTCAGCAACACAAGAGCAAGCACTCACTCATCCATAATGTCTTCATAAGATAAGGCGGTTTCTTGGGGCAACACGTTTGAAAGCCAGTCATGCCAGTGCATGTCAGTGCAGGTATGTTATGCCCAAATGATTAACTGCAACATGAAAACATTTTAGAAATCATGCGATGCGGTTAATTATGGGGATAATAAAGGAATATAATTTATGTTTACCTGCTGATCAGAAGCCCCTGCACGGTGGGTTCTAAAGCCAATGGACAGTTTTGATGATGGACTTGGTACCATAACATAGACAGAGCCTGTACAAGATCCACCAGCTGTAGAAACTATCCAGTTAGAAGAAAACAACGATGCAGAATCTTTAGGTTTGGATCCCACAGCATAAGCATATCCTCCTTGAGATGAGAAAGTGGAGTGGTCAATACCTTGGAGTCCAGAGGCTGAAGCTTGTCCAGATTGCCATAATAGCCAGCTCACACTTCCTTGTGCATGTGTAGTTGCCTGAGTCATTCCATTAAAACCTGTGTTAAAATTGTTGGCATTGTATGCCTTACAAATTTGATTGACTTCGTCAGAATTATCACCACAGTCATCTTGGCCATCACATAGATGAATGACGTCGATACAGGCCTTATTATCACATGAATATTTTGTTTTTTTGGGAGCACAAACATCGACCTTGGGTGGCTCAGAACATGTCACAAACTGGATGTTGTCTATGGCAGTTTTGCCATGATAAGTGTCTGATACCATCGTTCCTTCAATTTGAAGGCTAAATGGTCTTCTCCTACGACCAATACTAACAGAAGCCTTTTGCCATTTATCACTGGTTGTTTCAGATTTCCATAGCAAATCTAAAGCTTTGTTTGAGTTGCCATTTATATATAAGCTCAAATTAGCACCAGTGCCTTGCATAAAGTATGAAAACTGTAACTCACAGCTAGCTCCGGCCCTGTAAAATATTATGCTATTTAAACTAGCACTTTCTCCTGACCTCTGTGTCGTACCAATGACTGAAAAATACATAAAGTGTCCATCGCCTCCTGTCATGTAGCTGGCATCATAGGATGGAGCCATACCTTTCCCTGCACCAGCTGGAGTGTCCCTGATCCAACCAAACCCATTAATGTTTTGGGATGAGGTCCAACCACAATCGTCTTCAGTAAATGTGCAGAGAGCGTCTGTGTAACATCCGCTTTCATCGCTGTTATCTTTACAGTCAAAATTAAAGTCACAGACTTTGGTCAGACCCACACACTCCTTGGTGGCCTTGCACTGAAAACTTCCAGGACAAGCAGCAGAAGTAGTAGTGCTTGATCCACCCTGCACTGCTGGAGATATGGGTGCAGGTGGAACATACGAAGGCGGGGGAGTTGGTGAGCCCATGTTACAGCCTGGAGTGAAGGATATGTCATCAACAGACACACCAGATGGGGTTGATATTCCTCCTACTGCTTCTAAAATAATGGTGAACGTTTCGCTTGTGTCAATTTGAATATCAAGCTTTTTCCAAATGTTTGAATTGGCTTGAACGGATGCTGAATGGATTATACCATGGGGCCTAGTATGGACAATAACATTCAACGTCCCACTGTTTTTACCTCTGTTGACGACACCTGCATACCAAAGACGCATGTGACAGTCCTGGAAAGGCTTATTCATTTCATAAGATATTTTTGCTGTGAGCTGTGACTCCCAAGTTTGGAAAACCATATAGCCTCCTGATGTAGTTTGAGATGTGTGATCTATAGGCATGTTATATCTAGATGACACCAGCTGCCAGGAACCTTCATCATCAAGTTCCTGTTTCCAACTGTCCATATCCCAGTCAAAAGTCATCTGCTGATAACCATAACATAAATAAACATCCTCATCAGATCCGTCACAACAGTCATTGGCCAAATCACATTTCATTGAGTTAGGGATACATTTCTGTTTGTCTTTGCACAAGAATTCATCTGATTTACAGTGCTCAGTATACGCCTTCTTGGGGCAGTCTTCAAAACTAAAATCATCAAAAACTTTAAGGACATTATGAGGACTTTTCTGTCCACCATCGTTTTCCGTTCTTATAAGAAGTTGAAAGTGAGATGCACATTCTGGTAGTTGTACTGAACTTTTTCTCCACTTTCCATCAGTCGGGGCATTAGCTCTATCAAATACAACAGGTGAACCATTTCCTTCATTGTATGTTATTTCAGTGACCGAGTCACCAACATCTTTGTGCCAGAAAGAAAATTTGCAGTTACTGAATGAATTTTTCCAGAATGGTGATTTAAGGATTGTATTCCAACTATCAGAAAACACTGGGAAAACATGTCCATTACTGTTGCCTGGTTTATGATCACTAGAAAGATTGATTTTACCTACATCTATCACAGAAACATTGACAATTTTGCTATCTTTTTCAACCGTCCAACCACATGTTCCAGTTTCAAAGTCACAAGGTATGCCACAGTTTTCCTCATCTGTTCCATCTTGACACTGAGTGGTCATGTCACAGATATATCTGTTGGGTTGACATTTTGTACCGTCACATTGGAAGTAACCAAGTGAGCAAGATCCCTGCTTCCTATTTGAAGAAGTTGAAGGCAACATCTCATTTAAGTCAGCAACATAGCATGCTGGAGTCAAAGAGATATCATCTATAGCCACAACATTTTTATCTTTAGTCACACCTTCTATGATTATTCTCATAGGTCTTTTATCGACCAAAGGTATGCTGACTTTCACCCATGTAGCATCTGTTCCATGTTGGTTTGACCATCTGCGCTTGAGGGGCCCATCTTCTTCATACTGACTATAAATGTTCAGGGAGCCACTGACATTATGTGTCATTTGATAGTAAAATAACCTAATTTGACATCTACTGACACTTTTATAGGCAAATATCACAGGGCTTTTTATCCTGGCATAAAGATTATTCTGTGAGGATCCCAGCTCTAGGAAATGTCCAGACCTTGAGCTGCTGGAGTGATCCATAGATGGAGAGAAGTCAGAGGAGACGGTGTTGGCATCTTTTCTTGTCCAGTTAGCGCTAGATGTAGGATCAGGAATGAAGTCACACAAACCCTGTTCAAAGTTACATTTGTAATATTCATAGCAATTGCTTTCATCTGAGTTATCAGAACAGTCTGACTGTACATCGCACATTTCATTTGAAGAAATGCAGGCTTTGTTTTGACATTGAAATTCACCAGTCTTGCATTTATCCATAGGAACTCCCATGGCACAATTGCTAAAACTAACATCATCCACAGCAACGATAGTGTCAGATGACTTCGCCATATTTCTTGCCGTCACAGTGACTTTCCCACCCCATTTCTGATAACCAATTGGAGATTCAATTTTGGTCCAAACACCCTGCGAAAGATCTTTAGCTTTAACTTGATTAAGAAGCTGCTTCTCACCAAATATCCCTTTGGAACTAATCTTCTGATAAGTCACTTGGATAACTGTGTCGTCAGAAGGAAACTTCACATACACCCAGAGATTGACATTACATCCTGATGGGGTTGAACCAATTGGTCCTGATTTCAAAACAGCAGGTTCTTCCTGTGCAGAGCCATCATTGTAAATTTTCATATAGGAGGGGGATTTAGAGGACTTAGATCTAGTGTGATCATCTTTTGGATCTGTTTGTGATGTCATTCTCTTCCATTTAAAAGATCCAGCACTATTGTCTGACCATTGGCATGCACTGCTGTCAAAATCACAAGTTGAGCAATGCTTCTCGTCTGAGCCATCTGAACACTGATATAAAAAGTCACACACTTGTGATTTAGGAATGCAACCTCCCACATGACAAGAGAATTCATTGTATGAGCAAATTGCTGGTGTGGGACTTGGCTTGGGTTTTGGGGGAACTTCAGGAAAAGGGTCTCCGAATGATTTGCATCCTGGATTAAAAATGGTGTCATCAACATAGATTTTGGCATAAGTCTTGGATATTATCTCTAACACAACTTGAAATGGTTTAGAGTCTGACAGGTGAATACTGGCCGTTTTCCAACCAAACAGCTCTTCTGGTTGAGGAGTTGAAATAAGGGTGAGATCTCCATTAATTGCATGCCTCTTATAAATGTTGAAAGCACCTTCAGATCTTTGGTTCATCATATAACTCAGCGTGAATATACATTTATTTCCTGGTCCAAATACAGGACTGATAAGATGACCTCTGTCCGTAGTTGCACGTCGAGACAATCTGGCAAATGAGGCCACATGACCGAGACTAGAAATGGTTGTGTGATCAAAATATGTTGTAGCTTGATATACGTGCCAGTTAAATTCATCTGTGCCAATTTCCTGTTTCCAGAAGCCCAAAGACCCATCTTCAAAGTCCCACATTTTGTAATTGGTGCATTCGTCATCTTCCTCATCAGATCGGTCTCCACAATCATCCTGAAGATCGCACAATTTTGCTTTATCTACACAAGCAGAATTTTGACAGGTAAATTGGTCTGGATTGTCAGCAAAACATACTTTTTCAGTTGGTAAGTTACAATTTCTAAAAAATATATCATCTATCAAATAACCTTTTGGTGAATATGAAGAATCCGTGACCCTAATCTTTATAGAGAAAGGAGTATGAATTCTCCCTAGGGGTACAATAATGCTTTCCCATACTGACTGAGTGTAAGAATCTTTACTTAAAGTCAGAAGTTCGCTTTCTGTATTTTGTTGTACCTTAGAAACAGTAATTGATCCTGACCCTTTTGGGTAAATCATATAGAGGTAGAATTGCAGTTCACACCTTGCTGCACTCATCTGCAGTGTTGGGCTCTGTAGGATCGTACTATACCATCCTTGGACACTGTCATATAGAAAGTGACCCTTCACACTATGAAGGGTGTGGTCAATCACAGATTGAGATGGGAAGGAGTTAGCGGAGCCAATAAGCCACTTTCCTCCCTTTGCATCTTTTTTCCATTGACAAGTATTCGATTCAAAGTCACAGTTGTATCCACATGCTTTTTCTTCATTGTTTCCAGGACAGTCAACAGTAAAATCACATTTTTTACTGATGGGAAGCCAACTTTTAGTGGTGTTGCAGAAAAATTGTTGATGTCTATGTAGTATGGAAGTAACATTAGAGCACTTTTGGTTATGAACTGATATATCATCCAAAAATATGTGATTATCTGTAATGTTACCTTCAATCGACACTTTGAACTGATCTGAAGATGGATTCATGGTGAACTGGTACAGTTTCCATTCATTAGAGTTGGGGTCCTTTTGTTTTATATTGAGATGGTTTCCATCTGTAAGGTCCAAAGGCATTCCATTAATATCGGCAGTATAAACATTCAAAGAGTTCACATTTATGATGGCCCAAAAGGAGAGGCAATAGTTTATGTTCTGTTGGAGAGTGGGTGAGGTCAGAGTTGCAGTCTCTGACCCACCAAAGTCTGATGTCAAAAATCCACCATACCTAGAGCCAGTGGTATGATCTGAAATCGGAACTCTCAATAAGTCCCCCCTAAAGCGAAACCAGTCACTGGTGTCCAGCTTCTCTGAGTTTGTCCAAGCACAAAGTTCATCCTCAAAGTCGCAGGATGCAAAACCAGGGCATTTCCCATCCATAACTTTAATATCATCAATGGTGACATCACCATTCCCATCAATGAAACCTTCAAATATCAAAATATAACTAGACAACTTTGTGATGTCGATTGTGCCAAGCTGCCAGCTAGGACCTTGGGAACCAATGGCAGAAAAAGATATCTCACTGTTTGCAATTGTTGTGTCCGAATCAAACATGTAGACTGCAAGTTGGGTTTTGTCAGATCCATGCATATGGTACCAGAATGTTAAACATGAAATCTCTGAAGCTGGAAAAATGGTTGTTGTGAATCTAGCACTACGGCCATTTTTGGAATCCATTGTTAAAGTATGACCTGTTGAGGTTCCTACTGTGTGATCTCCCTTCAAAGGATAAATCGTCTTCAGCATTGCAGCTCCAGATGCAAGTCTCCAAGGTGAGAAACCAGATTCACTAAGCTGGTAACCGCAATCCCCATTCTCAAAATCACATCCATTATTTTCAGGACATTTTCCAAAAAATGCTGAAACATCATCAATAGCTGTATTACTTAAACGATAATGACCTCCGGCTTCAAAAGAAAGGATTCCTTCTTGTACACCAGAGATATGAACGGATGCAAAATTCCATTTAGGTCCATGAGAACCTGTTCTTGACCACACAACAGTCTTTGTATTAAGCATCAATTTCAATGTACCAGAACGAGGGCCAAACATAAGATACCAAAATTGGAAGCACATACTGCCGTTCATAGCTACTTTGGGACTTAAAAGATAAACAGTAGCTATATTTTTTTCATTTGCGGCTCTCATAAAGTTTCCAGCAGCAGAGTTGAGGGTGTGATCATTCGATATTACATAGGTGCTTACACTTGATGCCTTATATAATGAACCAGTATTACGAGACCATTTGGACAAGCGATCGCCCGGAGAGGACCAGCCACATTCATTGTGTTCAAAATGACAGTCCAAGGGAGAGGGTGGATGAATAGTTGGGACACTGGGAATAACAGTAGTGGTGGGTGGCGTTGACGTAAGGGACCAACAATTGAAGTGGCTGAGAACCACTTGTGAAATTCCAACAGTTTCTCCACTATATACCACCTCAAATAAAATCTCAAAGTCAGTCTTCTTTGTAAGGTCAATGCTTGTTTGTGATGAGTATCCATTATTAACAAAGTAGCTGACAGTGTTCACCAATGTTATGTTTTTCGGTGATCCGAGTTGTCTGGTGTAAACAGAGAGACTTGCAGTGGTCAACCCTTGAGATTTAGACGACGCCAAATAGGCACGGAAACTCAGACATCCTCCCTTGGAAATCGGATCAGAGATAAGCACGGCCGTGTCATTTACTTTAGTGTTAGCTGTAGGCTGTGCCATTGCACGTGATGATCCAACAACAAAGTTAAACTTATTTGATGGAGAGTTGATGTATCCACATAAGTCGTGATCAAAGTTACATTCTCCTGGCTCAAGGCAGGAACCAGCTCTAAGGCTGGTATCATCAATGGCAATATGACCGTATCCACCATTCCCTTGACCAACCAATGAAATATCCACAGTATCGGATTCACCATTGAGTGAAACTGTTCCTCTCCTCCACATGTTATCTGTCGGTCCAGGAAAAGTGGCCATCAAAGTTGTTTTGGGGGATGTGCCAGTATTCTGTTTTACATACATATTAATCAGTGGAGATTGATTTCCTGCCATGTGAAACCAAAACATAAAACAATTCGTGTAATATCGATCAGTTTTGTGTGTAGTAGTCAAGGTAGCTTGATTTCCTTTATTGCCCTGGTTTGTTTGGACATGAGCAAAGTAGCCATATTTTGTTCTGGTTGTGTGATCTGTGTCTGGCATGGACTTATTTCCAAGGACAATACCATTTCCAACTGACCATTGCATTTGTGTTGCTTTCTCTTGGGTCCAAGAACAGAGGTTTCCATCATCAAATGAACAGTCAGCACCTTGCTCTTGTTCACAAGGCTTATAGCTGTAATTTATATCATCTATGCTAATATTAGCCCCTTTGTCGCCGCTTACATGGGCAACCATTTCAATAGTGAAACGATTCTGTGAACTTATGGAAAGAACACCTTTCTTCCATTCATTAATTCCATAAGCTCTACGATTAAACTCTCTAAATGTATATTTTCCACTTCTAATATCCACAGAGAGCGTCCCATCATTTCCTGGAAGATAATACCAAAAGGTTAAACAGCTACTGTTACCAATAATTGGTGGTAATGTTGGACTTGTTAAAATAGCATTATCACCTCGACGATGCCCTTGACTCCTTGCAGTAAGGAATGAATCATCCCAATATGATCTACGCGGCCGAACAGCAATTGAGGAAAACCTTGCCATTTCCCAGTCGAATATATCCTTCTTTGATTGCTTCCAGTTACATAAAGGATTTTTGTCACGTGAGCGAAAGTTGCAAGACACAGCTATTTCATGATCATTGACAGAACATCCCTCAAACTGTATGTCATCTAATGCTAGCATGGCATTTTGGAAAGGAAGTTCTGGATATTCGTAGGAAATCTCTAAATGCCAACCATCAGTTGATTTTGTCGTATCATCAATTGTCACATATGCATTTTGCCACTGTGGGTAATATGAGAACAAAGATATAGAGCTGAGCTTAGTACGTGATTTTTGGTTGACAGCATAGATATCTAAATTGCCCTCATATGCTGTTGAATTCTGGAAGCGCCGGATTGATATGTAACACCCCTTGCGAACAGGAGGAAGTGGACCACTTTGTATCACCGCAGGTGAGTTACTGATGCCTGTAGAAGGTGCTGCATATAGGTAGTGACCTTTAGGTGTTGAAAGTGTGCTATCCGATGCGGGACCAAGTTTACCCATAATATTTGGTGAACTGCGTGAAAAGCTTATGCGCCCTGAACTAGTTTGGTACCAGCCACACCATCCCTTCTCAAAATCACAAGATCCACAGTTTTGTTCATCTGAACCATCTTTACATTCTTTGTTAAAATCGCAAACGTAAATTGAGTCAATACAAGTGCCATCTCCACATTGATACTGGTTGGAATATGGGCAAGTATTCGTTGTTGTTTTTTGTGTTGTTATAGGAACTGATGGTGTTGGCAAGGTTGCAGAGGGGCCAGAGAAGTGGCATCCACTGCTGAGAACTAAATCATCCAAGATTATATCAGAGTTTTTTGATGGCATGTATCCCTCTATGACAACCTGAAAGTCTGAGGTAGATGTAAGAGATAGTATGGCTCTGTCCCAGTAGTTTTGTTCCTGACCATGTTTGGTGAATATTTTTGTCATGTATCCGTTTTTAGTTGTTCGTATGTAGACATTTAGATTAGTTCCACGATTCTGGCTTTTTATTAGGTAATATATTGTGAGCTGACAGATGTCACCGTCCTTTACTGCTGAAATAACTTGACTGACCAGTTTCCGTTTAATATTGCCCCAAGAACTGAAAGTGTTCCTGAGGTAAATAAAGTGACCAGAAGGAGTGCCAGTTGTATGGTCTCTCATAGTAGTTTGAGAGTTGGCACGAACATTTGCCCTGACCCAGCTTTCATAAAATTGACCTTCTTGCCTCCAGGTACACATATCTCTCTCAAAGGTGCACGCATGAATCTGGAAATAGAAAGTCATGAAATAAGAATAATTATAAATTTTTCTCTTTATCATTTCAATTGGATATTTCACCACCTCAGACTGTCAAGTTTCAATCTCAGTATTTTTGTAAGTTTAGAATAAGAGTATCCAGAACCTGCCTTAAAACGCAACCTCTGATGGTGTGTCAAAGACATGATGTAAATTTTTTTAGAAATCAGCCTATCAATATGTCTTGAGACCAGACGAAATGAACCACAAGTCAGAATTTGGGCATATAGAGTGCTTGGTGCATAAAGTAAATACTTATCCTTTCCTCCTTCGAGTGGTGAACAAAATTTATAATGTTTGAAATCATACATATAAGTCAATGATAAGAAAGGAAGAAGAAAGAAATAATGCATTGAGATTTTGACATCAAGAGCCACTTGGTAAGCTGCCTCTGCAGAAGCCACACACCAGAGAAAAACGTGTCAATTTGGCCTGTCCCAACATCATGCTCCTTTTTGTCTGTCAATGAAAATGGCTTCTATCTTATGACAGAAATTGAACATCACCACCACTGCCAGCTCACATCATGATGGATTGTATTTTTGTTTTACAAAAAACAATTTTCTCCAATATCTGACTCAGTAAAAATATTAACTGGGTTGTTTCTTGAAATCCCATCTTCCAACTCCTTAGGTCTAGTCATGAGACATGTTATGGCGCTAACTCTGTATAACGCCAGTGAAATCTATAAACACATTTTCAGCAACAACATCTGATATAATAAAAGACTTACAAAAGTCCTTATTGTCAGCACCTAAGAATATTTTGTCACAAAACACATTTTAAAAACACACATCACAGATTATCAGCACTCTATATCATCATTACTTAAAACTATGGAAGGCATGTGTTGTCCGTCTGGTATACAAGTACTGTGTAATTGCAAGTGGCAATGATGTTCCCATAAGGCAGTGTTCACTTGCTCTTTTATAGAAATATGTTACAGATATCCCCTTCTATTCTTATATTGCAGTCCTCTCCACTCAATCGCAGCTAGTTAGGAATCAAGAAATTGTTGTGATTATCCAAAGTTGCAATTAAGCATAAATGATGAAAATGATCGGTATAGATTGTTTTATTGAACACAGACTATGGTTTCTGTATCTGTATCTGTATGAATACTGGAGTAGACTCTTTGTAGAGTATAATGACCCCAGGGTGGCAATATTTCTT
>JARFNW010071245.1:0-13554 GCA_031763155.1 Dirona albolineata
GGAGGGTTTTTGAGTAATGCTATATTTATAGTTGTATATATAATATATAGGTTTGTAGGTATATGATAAAGAGACTGTTCTTGCCTTTATAGTTTGAAGGCCGTCTGCTTTCTTCATGACATTTATTGATCGCTGCCCATGAAATCGTTTTGATTGATTGATTCTCTGATTTTACTGGCGAGTCACAGCGATATGTTACATTTTAATTTTTATTCCAGATATTATCCTTTATTTCAAAAATGGATTTTTATAAAATTGTACATATTTGTATTTCTTTCTCTTCTTTTGGGGTTGTTTCGTTTTGTTTTGTTTGTTTGTTTTGTATTTTTTTCTGTTATTAATGAATACCTCAATTTCTCCCTTTTCAGAAATACAATGTATTCGCCTTGAAAGACAGCTTTGCCTTATTTTCTCTATAAAATGTTAACACTTCCCAATTTTGTGTCATGACTGGGCAGTTTCCAAACTACAATCCAATTTATAAAATACTGGTTTTACAACGTATAATATAATGTTTTGTCGAGCATAGTATTGGACTGTTTGGGAAACCCAGGCGTCAGCCGTAGTGCAGTGCCGCAAAGTCTTGAGAAGAAATCCAGTGCTCCCACTTCGCCCTATTATAGGCGAGCCGAGCCTGTCAAGCTTATTGTTACTTTGCCTTCTCAAATTCCAAAAAGAGATTAAGGCATGTGAGGGTATATGCGGCAACTGTTATATTTTTACAAAGTGATATAAAGATGAGCAGCCGAAAAGGAAACCGTAGGTGGTAAACGGGATTTAGTTAAAGCGTCCAAATCAAGGACTATGGTGATACTATGTATCAGATAGAGTCAAAAATAGTCGTGATGCAATCAATCCATTCATACATTTGAAGTGTAGCTAAAAGACAATTAGTAAATATATTCTAATCAATTGTTATGACAACAAAGAAATTCACAAATGGGGTATATTAGAAGCTAATACTAATAGAGCTAGTCAGGACCAACCCTGCCCTTTATGATGCTACTCTCTCTTAATATAAAGATGTTTATTTACAAAATAATATCTGGATAAAAATTATTAAATCAGAGAATGAAATAACAATAGCCGCTTTGTGGAAGCCATTTCACTCTCACGGTAACTGCATTGTTTAGATGAACATTGAAAGCAAAATACGTATTGGATACAGATGTCATACGGATGGGTTACACTACACGGACGGATGGCTTACGACCGTTTTTCAAATTACGATCGTAGAAAATACGGACATGGACATAGGGTCTTTAAAAGTCTTGGTGTCCATCTTTACACAAACGATTTTCTTGTTCAGCAGACATCCTCTATTTAATTTTGTAACGAGGTCATGTGATGTAATAGAACTATTCCATTTTTAGCACCTTTTTTTCTAATCTTTCTTTATTATCTACCGTGGAGGGGAATGTTATGAAATGGTTCAACGTGTTTGACCCAAGGGGTCAGGATCAGCCAATCGTATTTGAGAATGTAGTCATGTGACCTTACATAACGTTGTCTTGTTTACGTTTGCAGACAAGCAGACAGTTCTATGGGTTTTTTGTTTTAAAGAGAAATGTGAAGCAGTTTGTACATTTCCTAGACCACTTTCAATGGAGAAATACGCCGCATATCTAACTAGAGAAACTTTTATTACAATAGAGTGTAACTTGGACTAGAAATGAATGTACGTTGCTTCTATTTCTTCGCGAAAAATGCTGTCAACTATTATCAACTAACTTTTTCTTAGAATTTCAATTGATGCACACTGTTTTTTAAAGAGGGGCGCGATGAGTATGAAAACGCTATCTACGTTTGGTGATGTTGCCCCAGAAAAATTGAAACATTTAGTTATGGGTCTCATACACACAGTGAAACAGGATAGGTCTACAAATTTCATGTCTAGTGCAAACATGGCCAAAACTGACCCTGCGTCCGAAAGATGCGGAGTCCGAGATGTTTTCTATTGCAGACTGTGTCAAGCGCTTTTCGAAGACCCGATCACGCTTCCATGTGGACACACTTTTTGTCGAAAATGTTATAATCAAGATAGATCGGATAATTGTGACATATGTGGCGCTGTTTACCATAGATTGAATGTAAAGAAAATTTGTTCTAATGTTGTGATTGTTAATTTAATAGATAACTTATTTCCCGACGAATGTGCCGCAAATGCCTTGAAAAGGGAAGGGAACGAATTCTTTGAAAAGCGGGACTTCATAAAAGCAATTGCAGTTTACGCTCGAGCCATAAAAATTGGTAAGAAATATTTAACATTATCATTATGCAACCCTCCATAGGAGTGGCTTGGCTTGTGTTTCAAGAACATTATACAACACTTTGTTTTATAGAGTAGGTACAAAACTTTACTCTCTTCTTATGGTATATCTCTAATAATGTGTCATGTTAGCCTTGTATTTGTATGATAGGAGACTGTTACATAAAACGATAGCCTGACCTTTTCCTTCATCTTCATTCAGGCTATAGTGTTTGTGGTAAATTGCTTCAGATTGCGCTGGGGTGGCTGGTAAGGTGCACAAGCACCCAGAATATTTTGTTGGGGCTACCATCCCTTCCCTGTAATTGATCCATTCTCACCACAATGCCCCTTTTTTCTTCCCTTTTACTTTGGTTTCTAACTTGCTAAGATACTTTGGTTTCTAACTTGCTGAGATAGTTTGGTTTCTAACTTGCTAAGATACTTTGGTTTCTAACTTGCTGAGATAGTTTGGTTTCTAAATTGCTAAGATACTTTGGTTTCTAACTTGCTAAGATACTTTGGTTTCTAAATTGCTAAGATACTTTGGTTTCTAACTTGCTAAGATACTTTGGTTTCTAACTTGCTAAGATACTTTGGTTTCTAACTTGCTGAGATAGTTTAGCCTTCGTTTTGGACACCTTGAGATCAGTCCCGTTCCTTGCTAATTGTATGTAAACAAGTAGTCAATAAACTTTTCCTGAAGATGAACTTAATTTGCATGGATCATTATTTCACAACATTTATTTTTCTTGGGTGAATTATATTAAGCTAGAATTATATTAAGTTATGATTTCAATTTTATTTTACACTATTAAAAATTCAGACGTCTAGTCAAGTTTTGAGCATGATTTATTTATCTATAAATAGCACAGTTGAAAATTGTAGGGCAGTAATGCAGTGCCAGATTAATTTAGGCAAGATCAAGATAATTATTGATGGACAGTGGCTGCCGTTAAAAGGTAAAGCGATGTAATTCACGATTTTTCGGCTTTGACAAAACCTGCTTAAATTTTCGTCAACCAGACTCATTTGGTGTGGTGTGTATTATATTGTATATTGAATTATTTATAAGAATAGAAAAACAAACCTACTTCAATTAAATTTTTTCCCAATTCGCAGTTCCAGGAGACCACTTAGTCCTCGGCAACAAATGCCACGCCCACGCCTCTTTGAATCAGTTTGATGAGGCACTTGCCGACGCTGAACAAGTAATCGCTTTACGACCCAGCTGGCCCAAGGGATATTATCGGAAAGGAAGCGTGTTGTATGGATTGGGACAATATGAAGATTCAGCCTTTGCATTCTTACAGTGCCTTGCCCTTGACCCAAAAGTTACGTCTGCTAGAGGCCAGTTGTCAAAGGTGATTTTTTTTTTATCATTAGAAAAGAGGAAGTCGTACAACTGGAAATGGGAAGGTGGAATCGGCTCCATTCACATAGAGCTTCCACAAACTAATCAGTGTCCCACTAATCGGCAAGTGGAGCCCTGTCTTTAAATGCTAGAACAAACGACATGCCCCATTGAATGAGCTCTTGAAAATCAGATAGATCATTAAAAGAACAAAAGTTCAGATCCAGTTGTGGTGAAACACAATATACAGCGCCAGTTTTTTCACTGCCCACACCTACCAGAGCACAGGCAACACCTTTCACCTACACGACTCTCAGCCCACAACACAACAGTCAAAACAACTGAAAAAGATTTACTGCTTGTGGCATGGTTGGCTGAGTGGTAAGACTCAGGTGTGAATGAGTGCTCGGCTACAGGCAGAAAAAGATTAAGTCAGTATGTTAGTGAGGTGTGCTGAACAATGAACAGGCTAATAACTGTATGCTCACTAGGGAGTTGGCTTTGTATTAATTATGTAATGTATATGGGGATACAAACTATTAACCCATTTTTATCTTCATCTTTATGAAAATAGCATTGCTTTTTTAAAGAGCACCTTGCTCAGGGCAAAGGCTGTGACAAGGTTAGTCCTGTTGCACACTATGCAGGTCAAAGGTTATAATATGCAGTAGATTTCAGACTGTGATTACAAAATTAGACAATATTGAAGCAAGGCTATTTCATTAATGTCATTTGAACACAATTTCATCATTCTTTTTATTTTTTAGCGGTTATTTCTTGAATAGCAAGATCAAGTTGTGAGGATAAAAACTAACAAAGTATTAACTTTTCCTATTTCACTTCCAGGCCCTCAAAAAGATTATGACAGCACCTCCACCCGATGATAGCAACCCACAGGAGAAAATAGATGAAACTGGGAATCCTTCTCCTCTTTATCAACTTGTACAAAAATACCTGGACAGTTACTGTTCTCCTCTGCTTCCGTCAGACTCATCATCCACCACTTTGTTCGATATAATGCACACTGCAATCCGAGACACCATTGACGGAGGAAGCAATTTTTGTGCAAAGGCGGGACAAGTTGTAACCGTCTCCGAGGGGCTAGAAGAAAATGCCAACCAGGGAAATGAAACGAACATGGATGAGGATGTGGAGACCGGAAAAACAGCGACTAGGTCAATCCAAAAATCCAGAGGTTAGTTCATTTGTATTATGGCCGCATCCGTTTTAATAGTGGAAACAGCATAGTGTTAAAAAAACTAAAGGAATTCTATTTTTTGGAAATAAGATGACGAAATGTAGATAGAATAGTAATTTAACAACCTAAAGGGTATTTAATTTGAATGCACCATATCATATGACCAATTCTTTTATTCAAAGTCACAATTAAACAGAATAGGTGTACTTGATTGGGGAACCAGTGGCGCAGTGGTTAAGTCACTCGCCTTTGGTTAGAGAGGTCAAAGGTTCAAATCCCGGGGCAAGCACTGGATTTTTTTTCTCAAGCCTTTGATCCCACTTTGCGGAGTTTTACTGTGGCTGATGCCTGGGTTATTCTGGTCTACCCTCGGAATAGACCCTAAAGACAAATTTCCCCCCTGGGATGAATGAGGGGAATTTATTTTATTTATTTATTTTATTTTGATTGTGAGGGATTTCTTTAGTAAAGGGAGTCTACAGTCTGAGGTCACCTCCTATCATTATTCACAAAGCACTTGAATGTTGCACTTCCATAGTTTGTGTTGAACGACACTAAATGACCAGCAGTGGTTTTTGATGTTCGCTCGCTAGCCGATAAAGTATGTTGTTAAAATTTTCGTCTGGATGAGATGCGATTAAATGACAGTTGCAATTAACTGTATTGCCATTAAGCGGAGTGGACAAGGCTGTTTTGTTTTATTTTACATTCTTTCTTCTTTTTCTTCTTTTGGCTTTAACAGGAGACGGGTTGTTTTTGTTTTTGTTTTTTTGGGGGGTGGGGGGGCGGGGTTTTCATCCCCCTCTTTACTATGTGAATTAATTTAATAATAATTTATTCATCCTTTCGGAAATTTGTCTTACAAGCATGGACATGCATTTATGAATAAAAAATATTTAAAACATAGAAATACGATATACATAATAATGATAAGTTAGGTACAAAGTAGATGTCACATACTATATTATGTATTCATTTTTAAAGTACATAACATATGATATATGAGGGATTGTATTTGTTTGATCCACTTAATTTTGATTTTTGAATTAATGAATTAGCCACTTGGCCTACAATAAATTTGAAGTGAACCTTTTATTTGCATCACCAGCTTCTGACAGTCTTGATTTGGTCCTTGACCCAAGTCATGTGGCTGACGACCAAGAAATCATTCATCCTAATCCAACGTCCTCACCTTCACATCCATCCCAACCTTTGAGGAAGAGGTCGATGGACCCGAGTCCTACCTACTCCACCCCAGGAAAATTACCCAGTAAGAAACGTGACATGTACAGTGAAATCTAGGCACGCTGGTTCTTGATAAATTTCCCTTTCCCTTTTATTGCCTGGTTTTCATCATTTTCATTTGATGTCAACCAAATCAGATAAAGCAAGACAAAGGATAGTTTTATAGTCCTGTATCCTTGTACAAGTAAAGGATCACAGACTTGTCATCATTGATTCCCCATCATGATTTACTATTCAATATCCTTCTTAACTCCCTGGGGATCATACAGTAAACTAGCCACTTAGGCTCATCATGCTAGCATACTGACAATATCTTTCTCTGCCTTTAGCTGGGAACTTATTCACACCTTAGGCAAACGAGGAAAGAAAATGTGTTAAGAGTCTTTCCCAAGGACGACTCAGCATCGGTAGCACTGCAAGGATTCGAACCTGGGATCTCAGGGTCAGCTTGAACCATCAACCTCTGACACTACCTTCTTCGTGAACTGGTTGTGTTCATCCAGAACCTGTTCAGGTATCACAAATTTTTAACTCATTATTTTGTTTTATTTCAGAGTGTGATCATACAGGTAGCCTAACATCAAATGAAAATGCCCAGCAAGTGCAAGGCAGCTCTGGATTGAGTGAGGAGATGTCCCATCATACTGTCAATGGTGTCATGAATGACTTTGAACCATGTCGTCTGAGCATCGAGGATCTGGAGTGCAGCCTTTGTTATCGCCTCTTCTACGAACCGGTCACGACGCCTTGTGGACACACGTTCTGTCGGAGGTGTCTGGATCGGTGCTTGGATCATACTGTAGACTGCCCCATGTGTAAAGGAAATATTTCTGAGGTGAGTGCATTTCCTTCACTCCCATGTCCAGTCAGGGCCACAGATAAACCTATTTCATTGGATTGATTTTAAGGATGATATTGATTTTTTAATGATTAGCGCTAGAGAGCTCTTTGAATTTATATGTGTATCATATGTCCTTATTGTATTTACTTTTCTTTATGATATATACATTAAAGAATATATATTTAACATACACATAATCAAATATTAGAGGAAAATATACGAACAAATTCCCTTTATTTTGTCCTCAAGGGCACTTTGTCTTGAGAGTATATTATGAATAAGACAGAAATAACTCAAGAGTCAGCCGCAATGTAGGCAAGAGGAGTTCATTTTCTTGCCCAAGGAAAAAACACAATGCCGAAAACCAGAAACGAATTAGTGCAATGTCTTAACCTCTCAGCCACTGTGCGTCGTTAAATATGACATATGACCTCTACTTTTAGTTTTTGTCTTATATTCTAGATTAGGAGTCTCATGAATTTTGGTTCTTCCCGAATAGTAAGGTTAAATTGTGAAGAAAAAAATAATATAAATCACTGGTCCTATTCCTACAGTTTTGTTTTGTTGTTTTTCCAACGACAGTATCTAGCCGAGAGACGACATGTTGTCACTCAAGTCATCCAGACTGTTATGGTGAACTACTTTAAGGAAGATCTACAAGAACGAGGCAAGATTAATGACGAAGAGATGGTTGAGCTGGCGAGGTGGGTTGCATGCCGTTCCATTTGCTGCATTTACGTTTTAAGTTTAAAGAATTCTACAATTTTGATGCTTGAAGACAGGAAATACAATAGTAATAATGGTGATATGCTGAAGCTATGAAGATTTGAGTAAAAATCTGAGAATATAAATTAGCTTTAATGATTGACAACACAAAACAAGGATGTTTCGACCAACAAGGCCTCTGTCAAGCGACAATATTATTATTATTATTATTATTATTATTATTATTATTGCTCGTTTGTTATCTGTTCCCTTTAGCACCGTGATCAAACAGTGTATTACCATTATTATTATTGATATATGACTTAAAAATGGGACTTTTAAAGATAATATTAATTTTTTTATTTCAGAATGGGTAAGGGAGATCAATCTGAAATCCCCATCTTCGTGTCCACCATCACCTTCCCCTCTGTCTCCTGCCCCCTCCATGTCTTCGAGCCTCGATACCGTTTGATGATTCGACAGTGTGTTGAATCGGGAACGCGCCAGTTTGGCATGTGCCTCCCGAGTTCTGACAATGAGTGAGTATTCAAGAGTAGTGACTCTGCTCTTGAAAGTGGTTTGTTGTTGGTGGAAGATAGTAATTTATCCTCCTTTGACTAGTCACAAAACTTTGAAGCTAGCTTACCTGTGCTTTGAGATGTCGACGTTTAAAGATTCTTGTAAAGTTAGTATATTTTTGCGTTGTGATATTAACTTTTCAGATGCCCAAGTAGCCAAAAACAAAACAAAACAATGTTCAAAATAAAAATGTTTACTGGGCTGTTTTTGGGTTCTAAATCCGACTTGATGCCACCTATAATTTGGTCTGGTCATGAGGCAAATTTGAACCTCTGATTTTAGTACAAATATAATTTTCTCATTTTGTTTGTGTGTTGAGGTTTTCTTTGATTTTGAATTTTTTTCAGTCACACGTTTGTGGATTACGGATGCATGCTAGAAATCAAAGACGTCCAATATTTTCCTGATGGGCGATCCGTGGTTGAAACGGTTGGAGGGAGAAGGTTCAAGGTCATCCATAGGGGTCAGCGAGACGGCTACAACACGGCCAAGGTGGAGTTCATCAAGGACACTCCTGTGTCTGAGGAAGATCTTCCAGGTAGTCTTTGTGTTAGTGTTGTGGTGTGTCAGGGTCATGTCACTTGTGTGATAGAAGCAGGTTTGGTTTTTTTTATAAATAAATAAATAGACATAATTCCCTTTATTCATCCCAGGGGCAAATTTGTCTCAAGGGTCTATTCCGAGGGTAGACCAGAATAGGCCAGGCGTAAGCCGCAGTGCAACACCGCAAAGTGGGATCAAGGTTTTGAGAAAAAATTCAGTGCTCCCATCGGGAATTTGAACCCATGACTTCTTGAACCAAAGGCAAGTGACTTAACCACTGCGCCACCAGTTCACCCTTTTGGAGAACAAAGGTTTTATCATTTTAACAGACTTTATCTATGGTCTAGAAATTTTGACTTGCGGTTCAGCAGGTCTAGTTGGGAGGCATATAGACAATAGGACAAGTTATTTAGATCAGTTATAAACTGATTCAATGTTATTTATCCAATCTAATTCTAATGTTATCAAATTTACCATAACAATAGAATTTCACGCCCAGCAAGAAGAGTTACACAAGATGATGAGGGAGTGCTTGGGGAGTCTTCCTGTCGCACAGCTGAGGAGGATCCAGCATTTCCACGGGGAGTTGCCACCGACAGAATTGTCCCTGCAGTCGTTGCCAAATGGGCCGCGCTGGTGCTGGTGGGCTGTGGCTGTCTTCCTTTTCGACAATGAACGAGAACAGCTTGCTTTGTTACCCATGGTGGACCTTAAGGAAAGATTTGATGTAATCAGAAAGGTCTGTCTCATATTTTTGTCTCACACAGTGCAAAATTATTTTCTGTCTGCACTACTGCTTGTAGACTTGGTTCCCACTATGACTAGATATTATATTCACGCCCCCCCCCCCCCCCCCCCCCCCCATACCCCTCTACCAAACTAAATAGGAGTTCCACCATTTTTTGGGGGGGAAAGGCAGTATCCAGGCTTTTATTGTTAATAAGAATATGGCTTTCTTCATGAAAACTGTCAAGTAGGGAAAAGAATGTTGAAATTTTGTGTTGTGTTCACCTTGAGTGCATATTTTGATAGATAAGTCTCTATTTCAGCTTAAGATAAAGTGGTGAGGCTATGGTAAATAATGGGTAGGCCGATAGAGTGAAAACAGGCTTATATAATATAATATATTCTTTGTATGTTGGATGAATATTGATAAAGGGGAAACCCGAATCTTTTATTTACTGTCAATTGTGTAATATATAAAAGCCTGTTTCACTATAGAACCATTATTTACCTATTTCAGCTTTCACAATATTTGGTGACTACACATTTCTACAACAACAACAAAAAAGGACAACCTTTGTGAATTTCACTAATTTGTTTTTCTCTATTTTCAGCTCTTGACCAGTGATGATTAGGTCAGCTGGACAGTTTTCTTGGTCAAGGGGAGAGATCAATGGAATACTAGATCTACCACATTGTCCTTGTTTGTCTCAAGGCCTGACATAATGAAGCAATCTATGATAGACCAGCGTCCTGTTCAAAAGGGTGACATATTGTCACTCTGTACGCTTCACGCTGCAGAAACATGGATGTGCTGGGAGGACCTTAAGGCTCTTAAAGACTTACAGACCAAATGATTCGACAGACTGAATTTCCAGATCAGATAAACATCCTAGTATATTATTTTTATTCGGGTCAGAAATGGTCTTCTTGAAATGTCAATATCTCTGAGCACAATTGTGACTTCTTAAGTTTTTTTTACTCTGTGGAAAGGAGTTGTGAAGATGAGCCTTTACATTATTACGTAGAAACCGGCTACTCCAAATCTTGCAGGAATTTTTTTTAAAAATTGAAATAACGGGGAGTTGGGAATATTATGTGAAAATGTCATTTTTAATGTCATAAATGAAAAGGGAACATTGACATTCTTAATTTTGACGGGGGTTGACGATCACATTGGTGGCATTACATACAATGCTCTTTTTTTGTTAATTTTATCTTTTCTATTGATTCATTGTTTTACATTTTTCTTAGATTTTACCAGTGGGTTTTTTATGATTTCGTTTTGTTTGGGGTTTTTTTTTCTCTTTTAACAAGGTCACTGGGGTAAGATTTGAACCCACAACCTTTGCCATGAGAACTTGCTGTACTTGGCCATCACACCTCAATGCAGAGTCATGGGATAGCTTATTTTTGTCCTCTTTCCTAAGGTGAAAAAATTGTGAAGCTAGTATGATTTTGCACTGAGATATTGATATTGAAATAATTGATACTGTTAATAATTTAAAGAAATTGAAATGATTGAGATATATTATTATTATTATTATTATTATTATTATTATTATTATTATTATTATTATTATTATTACTATTATTATTATTATTATTGTAATGTCTGGTCCTGATATGAGTAATACTGAACAGTATAATGCTTCTTGTACCAAACAAGGTTTATTGGCACAGTTGTCTGATGCCATGCTTGCCTTAAAATTTTGATCCATAGATTTTCTAGCACTGTATCAGGCCATGTGTACTAGTGGGGCACAGACTTGATACGTTTTACCTGGGCCTGCACATTGACAACTTCTGCCTTGTACACTGTCCTCGGCCAGACACAGAGCTCGTACTTACACTGTTTAATCACAGTTCTAAAGGGAACAGATAACAAACAAAACAAATTGTGATACCAAGACTGAATGGTCCCACGGTATGGTGGTCTACATCAGTAATTATTTTTAAAATTTTGTTAAGTCTGTGTCAATACAATTCTACGCTATCTGTTGATTTAAAAGTTTTGATTTCTGTGATACTCCCCATTTATTATCCCCCCCTCCCCACTCACACTCCCCCCCTCCCCACTCATATTCCCCCCCCCCCTCCCTCCCCTCCCGAAATCAAAATATTACACTGTTCTGTTTTAAAATAATGATTAAAGATGGGTTTATCGTCGGCATCCCAATCAAGTAGGGGTTCTTATACTTTACATAATTTATCTTTCAGCAGACTGTGTTTCAAAGTCCCTCTCAACTTCCTGTTGAGCAGCATGCAATAGAGCAGTCTGTCAGGTGCATCATACTTACATGCTGACATGACATTCAATGCCACAATAATATGTAATTCAAAAAATATATAAAATGTAACTTTTACCTTCATTAATTAAATCATTCAGCTCAGGTGGCAGCTCCCAGTTGTCCTGTAACCGAGGAGTAACCACTAGGGCAACAGCAAAGTGTTTGTTATCGGTAAAATGTATGGACCTCCCTCATGGTAGATTGCTGTCCAATTTATTGATAACAGCGTTTTGGACTCAGGGGGCTCATCACCTGCCCGTCTTATAATATTCCTCATGCAGACTCTTTCTAGCCATACGTTAGGTGATGAGTGGTGTAAAGTTTTTATGACATTCATCATTTTCACCCTACACTTGTTTCTGCGGCGTAAAGTAAATAAATATCGAATTAGTACTTCATAAATTATTACTTTTACTATCTTTCTTTCTTTATCATTTCCTTTTACTACCTTTGTTTATGTAAACAGACTGTCCACAATGGCATTGCATGGATCACCAAGAAATTGTTGTTTTGTTTTATTGTTGTATTCATATTATTATGTTGATGTGATTGTTTATATTTTATTACTGATTATTTCTACTATGTGGAATTGTGGTTATACATGGAAAGACTGTTAGCTGATGAAGGGGAGACCCAAAATGTTCTTTGTTTCATTACTTGTTTTACAACTGGAGCTATAGTGTTTTCCTGTTTTTGCGGCCTCAGAGTAAGTGTTTTTGTATACAAGTTCTGTAACGCCATAATAATAATCAGATTATTTAATATAGCGCCTTCCATTGTTTGCTCAATGTGCTTTACAACAGCATCACAATAACATAGTATAAAAGCACATTGATAATAGGGACATCAAATATAATGAGTATAATTAAATAAGAACTGTGCCATTCTTTGGATAATAAATATATATCTTGTCTTATATTATCTTATCTTATCTTCCTTTCATATCATGTTTTGTTTTGGTGTGTCTTCTTGTCTTATTTCGGTGTATCTTATCTCATCGATCTAAACTTATCTTGTCTTATATTGTCTTATTTTGTCTCAAATTGTTTTTATACTATCTTACCTTGTTTATCTTAACTTGTTATATCTTGTGTGGTCTTGTCTTGTTTAGTTTTGTCTTGTCTTGTCTTATTTTGATATATCTGATCTTGTCTATCTTAATCTATCATTTCTTGTTTTATCTTGTATCATATCATATCTTATTTTTTCTAGCCTTACCTTTTCTTGTCTTATATGATATTCGTTTATTGTATTCTATTTTTTGTTCGTGTCTTATTTTGTCTTATCTTATCTATGTTGTCTCATCTCATAGTGTCTTGTCTTATTGAATCATATTTTATCCAATCTTGTCTTTTCTTATCCAATCCTGAGATATCTTATCGTATTTATCCAATCTTGTCTTTTTTTATCCTTCTCTATCTTAACTTATTTGAATATATCTTATCACGTCTTATCCTATTTGTCTTTTCTTATCCAATCCTGTCTTATCTTTATTATCTTATCGTATCTCATCCTTATCTTATCTTGTATTATCTTATGGTTTCTTATCCTAACTTGTTTTATCTTTTTATTTTTTTATCCTATCTATCGTATTGTATCATGTCTTATATTATCCTATAAGATCAATAGGGGTATCGGTAGTGCAGGGCTCTTTAACATGGTTCGATTCCTGGGTGGAACCGACCACAGGGTGTCATGACCTTTCAGTTGACAGGGTTTAATCAAATTGCTTCATGATGGTGGGGGAGATACATATTGTTTTCAGGGTGTCAAATTAACTATCTTTCTTGTGTGTTTGTTGGGTTGGGGGTGTTTGTGTTATATATG
>JARFNW010071355.1:0-12187 GCA_031763155.1 Dirona albolineata
GAGAGAGAGAGAGAGAGAGAGAGGGAGGGAGGGAGGGAGGGAGGGAGGGAGGGGGGGGGGGTAAGGAGAGAGAGAAGGGGGGTGGCAGGGAAAGAGAGTTATAAAAAGCATTGTAACAAAATAATTCCCCATGATTTTCATTGTAGGCACAGATGTCAATGAAGAAGAGCATGAAATAAAGGAAGAAGAAGATGCAGCAACATCCGAAGTCGAGGAAGGAGAACAGGAAGATGGCAATGAAGTAAAAGATAATGAAGAAGGTATGTTGCAACAAGGACATCTAGGATTGGCTGTGTGTTATAAATTATTGTCATAGTTTCAAACATCCATGGAGAGTATTTATTTAAAAGAAATTTGGAAATTTATGGGAAATAATGTGATGTATGATCTTTTTGAATTACTTCATCAGCTTTTTCTTTCTCACAGTCAATTAAGTTTTTTTAAAGTTTACGTACCCATTTACGTAAAGTAGGCTTCATTGCTTAACCACAAGTGATGAAGAAATTTGCATCTAAAACCAATTGCACATGTCTGGTCACTCTTATGTGAATGTGTTATTTTTCGATCTGAAAGACTATTTTGGTGTGTTTTCAGCTTCGATGTTGTCATCACTGCATTACTTGCGTTGATAGCCTTATCCTTTCTGAGGGTCAGTTTTGCTTTTTCTTTAGAAGAAAATGCCATTGCTGAATCGTAACTCAAAAAATTTGGTTTATGATTATGATGTAATATTTTAGCATATTACATAATCTGCAAGCCTTGACTATCAAATTGACTATCAAATTTGGCGCAATTCTGTACAAAATATATTTAGTTATTCAAGTTCTTTAGAGTGACATTCAGTTAAGGACACCAGATACATGTTGTATCTGTAATTTTGAGATCATCATGTCCAAGATAAGTGTGATGTGCTGTAGTTAAACATTGCAAGTATCACATTGATGTCATGTTGAATGAAGTTCAGGTTATTGGTAAATACTAGCCAGTTAAAAAAGTAAAGCGCTGATAAAAGCATAGATCGTCAGCAAACCTTGTGTGTGAAACTCATTGAGCAGATAAAACAGGTATCAATAAGATGGGGTGTCTTTACAGCGGGGATGAAATCTGTAGGATATCCATGATCACCCACAAAAGACAGATGATGTTATCATAACACCTTCCATAGCTTTCATTCATAAACAGTCACATCATACTCATAATCAATGAGGTCTTTGAAGCATGCTAGAGTCAATGAGAAGTGAAGTCATCATAAAATGTCTACTTATTAGGTTTCAAGCCAATTAACATCTCACATTGTTATTGGCAAGGTATATTTGCATGCATGCCCCTAAAACAAATGCATAAATCTTTGTGCCCCTATATGGATTTGAATGTATATCATAATAGAGCTGGCGACCTATGCAAAAGTTATTAACTGTAATTTAATGTGTATTTTACATTGTAAATAAATGTTTATATCTTGCTTTGGGACACGTCTCATAGATTATTTGATCTTGTTTCTTATGTATCAAATATGCATGTGAGGTATAGATACAATAGTTTTAAATATTTGTGTTTTAGGCAAAATTGTGACTGCTCATGATGTTGTGTAAGAAGTGACATTTATTTTCATTATTGATCGTCCAATGTAAACTATTATTATGCATGATTAAATTTATCAGTCTTCCTGCAAACATATATTCATTCTATATCTAATAGGAGAGACAGAAAGGCAGTCGATGGAAGTCAAGGAAGAGGTGCGAGCATCCAATGTCACTTTTGTTGAGGATGAGAGGAAATCACATCATGAACACAGTCATGGCGAAGTCAAGTTATCCTTTGCTGGTCTTGTAAGAAAATTGCTAAGATAATATGTGTTTGAATATGAATTTGATTTCACAATTAGATGGTTTTCTCACAATACAATACAGACTCTGTTAAAGAGTCAATATAATTTTTTTTTAAATACATACAATCTATTAGTAATGAAAGGTGACATTCAAGGAAAGATCAAATACCAAACTATAATAAAAAACAACATCATAATACTGTTTGTTATTCTAGTTCTGTACCAGCCAAACAAAAGTAAGTTGATCAAAAGATTATCCCAAATTTTGCCCCTCATGCCATGGAGTGAGTGACCAGACCGACACATGCTTCATATGATTTTGTTTAACTGCTTTCAGGGAGCTTTGATATAGCCAACTTTGTATTGAATTGAAGCAAATTTAAATACATCGATTGAAGATAAATGCTGACAATTGCAATTTATGTTAATTTAGGAGGAGACTCAAGAAGTGGAGGATACCAGGCTATTAGTACAATCAGATCTTGAAAATGAGGCAGAGGAGCAAGAAGATCCAGCTTTAGAATCTAAGGAGGGTAAGTTTGAAAATTACCTGTAATGATTCTACAGGTAATTCTAAATCTTTACAACTTCAAATATTCATAAAATAAATACTTATACACATACTAATACATGTAGAATGATGAAACATGGTTGCTTTGATAGTGAAGACCTTAAATTTTATTTTAAGGCAAGTGCCAATGTTAGAAAGATCAAATTGCACTGGGATAGAAGCATTGATTAAAAGAAAAAAATGGTGATGGCGATGGGTGGGTCATGTGATAAGGAAGGACACCCATGCACTACCAAAAACAGCACTACACTGGACAGCTGATGGGAGAAGAAAGAGGGGCTAGCCAAAGGAAAGGTGTTGACAAACTGTCGGAAAAAAGATAAAAGAGGCAAGCCTCATGTGGGAGACCATCAGCTCGCAAGCAGCCAACCAACAGCAAACTATTCTTGGATTTTTTTATTAGTGACATCAGCAGTTAATACTGGAAAACCAAAGGTTGTTTTTGTGGTTTTTTAAAGTATCGCACACAATGTTGTCTAAGTTGGGAGTCACCAATCTTATGAACACCAAAAGTAACACTCAAAAATTTTTTTGTTTTTGTACTTTGTGTGTGTGTTTGTGTGTGTGGGGGGGGGGTAGAAAATTAACTTGTCTAATCTCACTTCTCTGCAAGATGGCACAATGTTGAGCGGATTGATTTTTAGGTCTGAAAATGATTCCTTTACTGACCAGTGGCCTGCAATTAATTTGTTTATTCTTATACATAAGAGCAAGCTCTATCTTGATGCTTCGTTCCCTTGGAGCAAATTAGAGTGTTGCTTTTATTTGTTATAATACCCTCTACTGAGTTAAAACCAAGCTAAGTTAAAAAAACAACAAAAAAAAACTTAAGATAATTAGTTTGTTTGTTTATCGAGTCCCCTTTATACTGCAAAAAGCAGTGTAGAGGCCAGCTGTGTTTCAAACTCTGAAGAGTGAATCCAAATGTCAATGGACTACACCAGTCATCATCTAACAGATGGCTAGAAAGACTCTGCATTAGGAATATAAAACGAGCAGATGATGAGCCCACCGCGTCATATAATTAATTATCTTAAAAAGGTTTGATGAATGTATTATTGAAATATAATTGTGTATTAAGTTATTGTGATCCATTGCAATTTAAAAATATTTCCATTGTAAATCATCAAATGAAACAGAATCGGACTTTGGCTTTGAAGAAGTGCCGCTAGAGTCAAAATACAACCGAACGGAACTCATGAAGAATTATTTTGTACGTATGTAGATTATATTATCACGACCCCTAAGGTTCAAACTTTGTCATATATGAACTAAATGAATATGAATATTATATATGAATATGATAAATAGATATAGATATAAATTGCCTTTTTTTTTGTCCCCAAGGGCACTTTGTCCTTAGGGTCTATTCATTTTAGATGATTTAAAAGATGAAATAAGTATTTCCATTTTCATTTTCATTGTCATTTCTGCTCCGCACAATGGCGAGTTAGTGAAGTTAAAATGTTAATTTTTGTCTCCTCTGATGTTGCATGGGTTTTAGAGTAGGATAATTATCAATTGCATCCTTGAAGAGATCTTGAAGTAGAGTAGTAGATTTATCATCTATTTTATTTGTAGTGGGCTAATTCCTTGAATACCTAAAAAAAAAACAACCTGACTCAGAGACAGCATTTTATGGACTAACCCTACAAAGACTAACTTGGGCAATGAAAAGGACAGTAAACATTACGACAATGAATGTGTGAGGTCTATCATGGGAGAGAATTATCTAGAGGTGTAAAAAAAAAAGAAGAAAAAAAAAGAAAGAAAAAAAGGTAAGAATATTTGGTCTAGCTGAAAAAAAGTGAGTACACCAAGTCATGGAAAGTTTACATTGTCTTATATTGATTTATTCAGATATTAGTACTGATGAGAGAGTAGTTTTATTCTATGTATTATGTAATGGACCAATGAGAGACGTCCTGAAAATTTCCAGCTTAGTATGATTAACAAGCAAGGCATGAATTGAATAAGTGGTCGGAAATAGATTAGTGGTTTGAAAAGAGAAACACTCTGTGGAAAGATGATGTTAATGAAAAAAGTTAAAGAATGGAAAGATGCTCAGAAAAAATTTCTAGTCGTTAATAGAAGGGAGGAAATGGAAAATTACATCATAAAAAGAATTGCTGCAAATAAATGATGGCATGTGAAAATCTGGTTTGGACGTGTGTTTGAAATGTGAGCGTGTATCGGATAAGTGGATCATCATAAAATACTCATTTATCCTCAAATCAGAGTCTGAAAAGTGAATATGTCAGATAGACAATATGGCATGTATAATGTATAGCAATTTATTTTGGTCCCAAGCAACTCTTGTCAGTTAAGTGAACATGTCAGATCATTGGCAGTCGGATCATTGGCAGTGGACTTGCCAGCATATTTGTCTGGCTGATTTAATTGATAAATAATATATTTATGTCTCTATCATTTACATCTGTTATCTACTGTAATCTCTTCAATAGTAAGAAAAAAAGACAACTTTGACTATGGAATCCCATGGAATCACATTACCTACTGAGAGACCGACAAATGCTTTGAAGTATGACATTTTATATAATATAAAAATGCTTTTGATTTCACAAATTATCATTATACTACAGGATGCTTTAAAAGTCAGAAAAAAGCTTAAGACCAAAAACGACTTGGTAGAGCACAAACTAGTTGAATATTTCCGCAAGAAAAAAGGAGCTGAGTCGGATGAAATAAAACCTAAACATATGGATGACGAACATATGTTCATGCAGCTCATGAGTAAGTTATATCTGATAAAAATTGTTTCATTAGGAGTCTAAAGAAAAATGAATTTGACTACTATTGATAAACAGTATGAATACTAGAAGTCCTACCACAGCGGTGTTGGGGCCAACTCTATTTTTAGCCTGATTTTTGTCCTTCTCAACTGCTTTAGCGTTGCAAAGCAATGGACCTGAAGGGATTGATGGAACCCTTGTTATGTGTATAGCTACAGAAATAGCCTAATATAATCAGGGGGAGATACCTAGGGAGGGTGTGGTTATTGATTCAGGTATGAGGCTTTTTGGAGTGACGATTCCAGGCATAGATAACCCTCTGCTCTGGCACCCATGAGGGTAGGTAGGTCCTGTGATTGCTACAAGTATTTAAAACCCTCAGCGGTCAAACAACTGGTTGGATGTATAATTAGTTTATATCCACTTTCAAACCAGTGTCTTCGTGCTGGTCACACCTTAAAAATATGATAATTAAATGTAAATAAAGAAAAATTCAAAAGCCTGTCAAAACGAACATATAGATTGCATTTCATTTTTAGAACTTCAGCATTGATTAATTTTCATCATAAAAAGTGTAGCCACCCCATTATGAATTTCCCCCATGTGGCCATGTTTTGCCACTTAACTTTCACTCCTCTGTTCGTTCCAGCTTGATGTGGTCTTTCTCCTCTAGACGTCTCAGTGGATAGCCTTCACCAGTTCTAGTAGAAGTGGTTTCAGTAGTCAGGTCTTTTCTCTGTGTCTTTGACTATAGGGATGAAGGTCGAATTCAACTGAAGTTTTTGCCTATCCTGGGCTTTGGCATGGACATGGATGGTTATTTATGGAGTTTAGGCCTATCCTGGGGTTTGGCAGGGATGGGTAGGGTTGTTTCGTTTGAAATTAGTAACGCCACAGATGAGTATGGAAATATTTGCTTCTCCTCACAAGAGTTTTGGGTTTGCCGGTATTGAATTAACAATTGTATCTCATTTATATAGCCCTTAATTGCAGCGTGCCCTCTGACTTTCCCTGTGAAAATTAATGATCATCCTCATTTTCATAAATGTTCCCGGGTGTGATTTCTCATGTCCAGGTGATCTGTGCATCTCGTTAGCAGTCCATCTTTGATGGCGTGTTTTCAAAGAGATAGGTTTCAGCATTTCTATAGCTTGAGACATTCTGCGGTCTCTTGTTACATGTCCCTTTCAGTATGCTAGAGACTTTTTCTTTTAAAAAGTTGACAGATCTGTAACTTTAAAAGGTTTTAGCTCTACAACTATTGAGCTCAAGAAAGTTTCTAAATCATAGAATTTACCATTCATTTCTGATGATTCAACAGATAATATATGAATGATGATCAATACAACATGCAATTGACTATCAAAGGAATTTTCTGTGGCGCAGTGTTTAACCACCTCCTGTCAGTATGAAAGGAACAAATGAAATTTGCCATTATTTGATGCTTACCTATTAAATATTGCATTAACATGATGCCTAATTCAAATGAATGAACTAAAAACTAAAAGAAAGAGCATTTTAAAAATGAAGTGATATATTAATTTGATAACACAATTTTGTATGAAGTGGAAGTGATGAAACTCTAGTTGCTTTTTCTTTTATTTACATATATGTGTATATTACCACTGAGGCGTGACAGTGTAAATTTGTCTTTAAAAAAATCTTATTTTGTGTAGTTTGCATCCATAAATAGTGAGTGGTAAATTCTGATTTGAGTTCTATGAATCAGCAAAACTTAGCCCCCTTGTAAGCTTACACAATGATATTTCTTTTGAAGGTCGACATGACATGATTGTGAGCTATTACTTGGCACTGCAAGACTATTTTGGAAGTTATACTGAAAGTGAGAAAGATGCATATCTGGAAAAGATAAGATGTGTGAATTTTACCAAAAATCAATTAATAGAAGAGCAGAGGAAAGTGGCGTTAAATGCTGTTGGCACTCGATCTGGAAAACCAATGCCTGCTGCGGTATGATTGATGTTAAAATTTACTTTATTTCCTCTCTCATCGATTGTCTCTGTTCTCATTGAAAAAGTGTTAAAAGTTAAAAACTGAACAAATATTGATTTATATAATGTTGTAGTTAAAAGCATGAAACTTTGTTTATCATTCTAACTACATACTGTTAGATGATATTGGAGCAGCCAAATGTTAAGCCCACAAAGGGCCTATGGGGCACACAAGTCTGATTGATTGAAGATCCAGATTTTCGTTTGGCCCCTGGGCTACTAAACATAGCTTAGTAAAGAGCTGCAAACTCTGTCGTTATATCTCTTCACAGAAACAGCATAGCCACTATTGAGTTAAGAAGAAATGGAAGCTGTGCCAAATGTCTTATACCTGACAGCGCAAATCAGATGACACAATCTCTGTTGATGACGCCAAAGCTCCATTAGAAAAGTGCTGGATAGCCACGAAACTTATCGTTGACCATGTTTGATCTACTGTCTACAATAGACGAGAGATGCAAACAAAGTCTACTCTTTTCACTGCTCACAGTTAGTCATTAAAATTGTTCAAACCACTTGTGTTAAATCAAACGCTTGTGATTTCAACATCATTGATGTAAGGTGTAAAGCGAAATCAGAGAAATCTGGGCAAAGGCAGAAAGGACAGGCCAGTGGCGAGTCTGATGGAGAGGCTTTGGGGACGAAGAATCTAAGCAAGCAAGTAAGATGTATAGCCAAATCTTACGGCTGTTAGGACCAAGTCTTTTTTTTTCTTCTTTTTTTTTTTCACGTTTTCCCTCAATTGTTAATCTAAAGAAGGGACGTTTCAATAACCCATTGACTGTATTCATCTAATAAATTTTGGTTAAATAAAACATGCTCAAAAAGAGGCCACGCCACCAGTGGTGCCTCATCTTGTGTTTTAAAGTGTATTTGGCTATTGGCTAAAATAAGCACAGTGGGCTGATCCCCTGCTTGCCTTAAAAATCTTGATCCATAGATTTCCAGCTCTGTATCAGGCCATATGTACTAGTGGGGCACAGACTTGCACTTAGCCTGGATGTGTTTTACGTGGGTCTGCACATCGATGCCTTCTCTGCCTTGTATATTGTTCTCGGCAAGACATAGAGCTGGTCGCTACACTGTTTAATTACGGTACTATAGGGAACAGATAACAAACAAACAAACTTTAAAATAATATCTTTTGGATTTGTGGTTCTAGCTTTGCATATATTGATTATGATTGACTTACCACAAAGCAATATTTCAGAATATTTCGAGAGAATCAATAATCTGCCCTTTGTTGTTGGAATTTTGATTGAATAGTTTTTATTTTTTTAAATTTATTTTACTACAGATTATTGATGAGTGCATTACCAAAGAGTTAAAGAAAGACCAAGAGGTGGGAAACGCTAGGCTTGAAAACATCAAGATAAAAAATGACCTGGCTAAAAAACAAGAAGTGTTGAAATCAAAGGTGATTACAGTGTAATTGCTATTCTACTTTTTTTATGTGTTCTTGCACATCTAACATCTAAGATATTGTTGGCCAGACCTAATAGAGCAAAATGACCACATTATGTAACGGTTAAAAAGTAAAATTTGTCAATATTCAGATTTCCGTTGAGCATGAAAGCATGTAGCCTTACTGATGAAATAAATGAGTGGTCTTGAATAAATCATTAAAAGTGTTTTATTCAATATGTTTCATCCATCATGAGTAGCGAGGGCTGGTCTGCACATTGCTGATCATTTTTTTCCAAACGGATCTGTCCTCCGCCATCCTTGTGTACTCAGAGTTAGTTGTGATGTTTGTAGTTTGTCTTAATCCCGTCAAGTAGGTTAGGCGTTGTCTGCCTCATGCTCTTTTCCCTTCAATTATATCGCTTGTTACTAAATTTTCTATAGGTACCTTTTTGTCTCCATGTATTTAAAAATAATTTTTCCAAAAATATGTCTAAATTCATCTTTACCTATTCTCTCTAACACTTCCCTGTTTCAAATTTTTGCTGTCCATGGGATTTTCAATAATCCTCTATATAGACACATTTCAAAAGATTCTAAATATCAGCAACATTTTGCATCTAGAGTTCATGTTTCACAGGCATAAAACTGGAAATTACTTATGTTTGGATGATCAGTAATTTGTGTTCATTTTAAATTTTGACTTGAAGACTATCGGGCGAAGATTGAAAAAAATATTATTCGCTATCACTATACGTTTAGAGAAACCTTTTCAAGACAACTATACTAAGACGGTAGTCACAATAGTAACAGGAAAATGGCCACAGAAAGAACAATTTTATTATTATCCTGATGAAACTTAATCATCAGCTGCATGTGCATCTGAGCCTCTCAACACAACCCCCATGAAGATAGACGCATTTGCCCTACTGATACACAAGGGAATAGGCACCTTCCTTCAAGAATATCTTGATCTCGTCAAGCAATTGCAATCAGTCTCTCACATCTTCCACGAGGCTGTTGCCGAGTGAACTTTTTTCCTGGGACATACTTGTTTTTGCTAAACAAAAACAAAATATCGACAATTTAATCATTGCACCTTTTTGTAAATCATCTTTTTGAAAGAAAAAAACCATTTGTGAATTGTCTTCCCTTTTCTCATGTTATGGTAATCAGTACCTTTAAGCTTCTATTATATAGATATAGATATAAATATACATGTGAATGGTGTGAAAAATCACTTGACAGAATGAGAAAGGATAATATGCTGTTGGTTTTCTGGTCGTTACTTTTATTCTTTTTCTCTCTTTCAGGAAGAATTGGCAGAGGGTCTCAATCTTATTGACTTTGAACTGCTGAAGATTGAAAATCAGACTTTTAATGAAAAGATTGAAGAAAGAAATGAGGTAAGTGTTTGAGCAAAATTTTTGATGAACTTCAAAGTGTTATAATAAAGTCACAACATACTTGTATAATGTTTTGTAAAAGTGTTGTGATCTCCCTTCACTTAAGTCCAAAGATAATATTGGATGCAAGATTATAAAATGACCCAAAAGTAGAATGTTTGAAATGTACAAATTTATTGATGTAAGTATAATGTATAAACTTTTTATCTGCACATTTTCGTTGCAATATATTATTTGGTAGCTGAGATATGAGCGCACCAACAGAAATATTATGCACAGAACATCTTTTCAAGTACCGTACCACACTGCAAAACCAAAACCAGAAAGGAATCTTTCTACCCAAGAACAATAAAAGGTTGGAATGCTTTTCCCTCAAATGTAACTGCTGCTGGGAGCCTTGAAACATTCAAGATTCGCCTTCAAAATTAAAGTAATATCTAAATGGACTCAACTCAAATTAGATTTGTAAAAAAAAAATTTTTTTTCCTTCTTCCATGAACAAACTTAAACCTGGCAGAATCATCACCTTTTTGACGGCGGCCACTCAGTGGTAAAAAGGTCATCCGAAATTACAATATTAAAGATTCAAGATTTGCGTCTCAATTACAGATGAAAAGAACTTTACGCTTGAACTGGCTAGGAACCATCAAAATGTGTTGTGAATGAAAAAAAAATGAAATCAGACATTTGACTTGAAAGGATTTACCCTCAAAGCAATCAGGTTTTTTTAAAAACACGGTTTCTGCTGGAGAGGTAAAACTAAAATTCATTACTAAGGATTCACAAAATGACATATCATTGTAAAGGGAAGTTAATACTCCACTTTACATCGCTGTACCCAGACAAAACATTAGTTTCCCAACAAGATGGGCCAAGCAGAGCTGCCCAGATTTTCTTGAATACCAACAAAATGAACTTGATTGTTGAGAATGAGTGACCTCCAGTGAGACCCGACATGAACCCCATGGTCTACAGCAATGGGTTATGTTGTTGTTATTGAGTATGGCCTACAAAGGCTGTACCGGTACTGATGTTTTTACTGAAGCAGAATTGTTAAAAACAAAACAGGATGAATGGGAGAAAGTGACTATTGCGAACATTTAAAACTCAATTTCATCCTTGGGGAAATGACTGCTCACATTGATACAACACAGGATCAACAGATCAAATCAAATTTTTAGAAATTATGGAACATCTTTGATGTTGGAATTTCACAGTGAGTTAGTATAAACTGTTACTGAAATTGGGCTAATCGTTTTATTTGCATGAAACTTTACATTCGCACTTATGAATGATTAAACAACATTTTGCTAGAATTTCAAAAGGTGTGACGTTTGTACATTTGAAATTAGAGCGTCTTAACTTTGGGTCATTTTTTTTCTCCACGATAGGGTATATATAAAATGTTCAAACACTTTTGTTATACCCAATTCTCCCTTTGTGCTCTTTCACAACATTCATATTTAGGAATCAAGGTACGCAATGTCAAGTAATTTACTCGCATGAAAATTTAATGCAATATATTTTTGTTAAGTGCAAGTGATGTTTCAGTAAGATACCTTTCTTGAATATGGAGTCTCCCGATGAATCATTGCCTAACCCCTATTAGACGAATAGTATCATATATGGTCTCAAAAGCTATGGCTATCATTTATAATTGTCTTCTTTGCACAATTATTCTATTAATCACATCTTTTTTGTTGTTTTTTTGGGGTTTTTTTGTAATCCTTTTAGGAGCTTCAAAAATTACGAAAGAGGTACACAAGCACAGTCCAGGTTTTGTCACATTTGAAGGAAAAGCTTCAGTTTATCCAGAAAGAGAACTTAGAAAAGAGAAAAATGTTGAAGGATGTTGAGGCTAGTATGGCTCAGGTTAGTCAACATGTCTGCAGGGAATCTTTGATGATTTACGATGATTTCATTTGCCTACATTGGAAATACATTTGCAGTAACTACTTTTAACTCATTTCACATCAGAATTTCCTACCTCAATTCTATGCATAGGTTGGACCCCACCATAATATTTTTAAACCTTCTTTTGCTACACATAGACAATGTGATAATGTAGATAGCAAGACCTCATAGGCCATGTCCTTCAGGCTTGATGTGATGTGGACAGTCAGTCCTCATAGACCTTGTCCTTCAGGCTTGATGTGATGTGGACAGTCAGTCCTCATAGACCTTGTCCTTCAGGCTTGATGTGATGTGGACAG
>JARFNW010071466.1:0-13552 GCA_031763155.1 Dirona albolineata
AGTAAAGTTTCTTGCCCAAGAAAAACAACGAAGTGGCAGTGATAGGATTCGGACCCACGACCTTCGCCATGAGAGTCCGCTGTCCTAACCCCTAGGCCACCTGGCCTCCAGTCACTGCATACCAAACCTAATCAGTTCAATCATGATTAGTATAAAAACTGCAGCAAGCTTTGCGGCGCCTTGTATTTTGACCTTAATAAAAATATTCATATCGCTACCCTTCATATTTCATATAAATCCATGAAGCTGCAACCAGTGGGATGGAAGCAAAAATACTTTTTATGACAGATCTTATATTTATATCAAACTTTACAGCGTAAACATTATCACATAATCTATCCTGGGAATGAGGTAAAATGTGACAGGTGCAGTGAAAAGACAGCAGTGCATTGTTGTCAAGAGAGCAGAATATCAAGGGAATAAAATAAGGAGACTGGGGCAAAAAGTGAGGACTTGTTGTTTACGACTTATCCACAGTAAACAAAGAAGTCAATAAAAAACTTGTTCTAGAAATATTGAATGGCTAAAGATTACTTTTTAAACAAACATGCAAGTTTAAGTTAACGTCTTTAGCATGGGGTAAAAAAAAGAAAGAATTTAACTCTGCCACTACTTCTATGTGACTGTAACTCTGTGGATATTTCATTTCAGTTTCAGTTTCAGATTACCCATTATTATCACCAGCATATTTTTCTAAGAAGTCATGAGTGTGTTTCTTTAAACTTTTTAAAATGGAATTATCTCTGTCTGTCGGAATTAATCTTAGATAGACTAGATAAATACATTGGTGAAAAAGGGGGAGTGAAAAAAAAAATGAAAGAGTAATCTGGGGGTGGGAGTGGGAGTCAAGTGAGAAAGGGAAAGCATACAAGTTAGTCGAGAGAAGTGACAACACAAATCAACCTTTTCTTCCTTCTTCTTCCGCAGCCTATTGAACATGTTTCTAATCAGAAGGAAATGATTAGTCCCAGCCTAAATATGAAAACAAATAGATAATATGTTTCACGTTCTGGTAATTGAAATTGCAAACATGTACTGTGTATACTGTTGTGAAAGTGAAAAGTTTTGTAGCAGTCAGTGGTTCAACCCACCGGAAGTTTGTTTTTGTGAGCCATTCTGACCTCCAGTGAAAAGAAATCTTCATTTCATGATCAATGTCACAGAGAGGAGTCATGCTAGGTTCTTCGGTTTACAGAATTTCGTCTGTTCTGCGGGTATTTCTCTTTTTGTTGCTGTTATCTGATATAATTTGAGCACTGTATCTAGAACAAACACTTTTCTTTCTCACAAATTCGTTTCTTTGTACAACGTTAAGCATTATCACAATTTGTTCACCGATTAAAAAAACACAGCTGACTTTTTTCTGACTGATGATTCTCAACTGATTGATGTTTTGGCATTGAGCTGGGCGAGATGACTTTCTTATCTTATCATTGATATTGACTGTACTGTACTATTTGTGCAATCACAGCATAACACCGGTTTGCAACAAGTTTGTAATTTCTAATTTATCCTTTTCAGGCTAATGCCCCAGTAAAGAGTCAGTCCTTAGCAGCACTATATGCATCCTCAAGGAACTACTCCAGTGGTGGTAATAATAATAATGTTTGATTCATTTTTTGGGATTTGTTGATTTTAATTTTAATGTCAATATGTTATGGACCCTACCATTTTTCATATAAGTAGACTATAACTTGTCCATATAAAAACTTGTCTAGAGTAGAGAAAGTGGGTAAACATGTAGTTTAGGTACATTATTATTTTTGACTATCAGTATTAAAGTATTAGTATTCATATTATCAGATGGGTGTGTGTATTCAGTGTCGAAGGTCACTGTAATTGAATCGTGATCGGGCTGGGGTCAGTGGTTAGGGCAGGTTGAGGGTAAATAGATTACTTGATCGTAAATAAGTGAATGATTATGATTTTATGGGTAAAAAATAATATCTAGTATCCTAAACACTTCACTTCACGTTTACCGAAACTAGTCTAGATTCAAGTTGAAGTGACATGGTTTCATCATGAGTAAAAAAAAATATTTTTTAGAAGCGTTCAGGTCAAAAGTGTTGTTCTGAAACAATAGCTTCAATGACTGTTCATTCTGCAAATCGCAAAAATTGTAGTTGTAGATAGTATTTTTTATTTATTATTACTAGTACTAGAGTGTATTCATGAAAGTTCAAGTGGTTTTTTTTAAAAAATTATTAGTGTTTAATTTAACACATCTAGAGAGATAAAATGAATTTTTTTGTTTCCTTTTCAGGGGACACAGACCTTGTGGTCATAGGTTCAGGACCTGGAGGATATGTGGCAGCCATCAAGGCAGCACAGCTTGGTCTCAAGGTGAGATTGTGATCTTTCACTTTCACTAATCCAAATTTTGTGTAAATAAAAAGGACCATTATGAAAATTCTGATCGGGCATAGAAAGTTGTGAAAGTAAGGGTACAATGGAAAAAAGCTAACAGAAATCTAAAATCATATTTTCAAAGAAATACCAACGGCTGGATCCTGTTTGATAAAATATTTTGTCTTCCTTTTACTTTTATTTATTATTTCTTGTATGTAACTTCAATTTGCTAAGTCAGGAATTGCATGTTGATATATATGATTATTCTTAAATTTAAGCATTCCATCAACTGATTCAATTCTTTCATGTATTGACTTTCAGACCGTCTGTGTTGAGAAGAATCCAACATTGGGTGGGACTTGCCTCAATGTGGGATGCATTCCTTCCAAATCCCTCCTCAACAACTCCAACCTCTACCACATGGCCCAAGGCAATGACATGGCCAGCAGAGGAATTGAATGTAAGGTTTTTATGTGTTTGGGCCAATAGTTATTGGTGAATACCTGGAGGGACAAACTCGACTTTCTGGTTTGGTACAGTGGTCTGACAATTTTACTTATATGAAGCTCACTTCAAAACTGTTCGTATAATTATAATGGTAACTTTAGTTTTAGTCAGGGATTTATTGCAGAGATGTGTTTTTGGCTAGCACATATTGCAAAAATGTTTCTTCATCTTTATCACAATTGCTCACACCCATGACAAAACAAAGTCAGGCTTTGTGCAGTGATTCAATGTTTCTATTCCCAAGCTGGTTTTCGACTATTGAATTGTACATTCAGAAGCACATCTTCACATGCTACTCTAAGGGCTTTCCCTCAGTCGTGGGGTATAGAAGGGGCCCTTCCTTCAGTCGTAAGGTATAGAAGGGGCCCTTTCTTCAGTCGTGAGGTATAGAAGGGGCCCTTCCTTCAGTCATGAGGTATAGAAGGGGCCCTTCCTTCAGTCGTGAGGTATAGAAGGGGCCCTTCCTTCAGTCGTGAGGTATAGAAGGGGCCCTTCCTTCAGTCGTGAGGTATAGAATGGGCCCTTCCTTCAGTCGTGAGGTATAGAAGGGGCCCTTCCTTCAGTCGTGAGGTATAGTAGGGGCCCTTCCTTCAGTCGTGAGGTATAGAAGGGGCCCTTCCTTCAGTCGTGAGGTATAGTAGGGGCCCTTATTGATGGTCCATGAAGATAGAAGGGAATCAATATAATCATATCTGAATTGAGTTTTTACAAGAATCATGAGTGGTATCATTTGTGGCATAAACGTTAGCATGATGTCGACAGGAATCACCCATGTTGTCCACATCCTAGTGAGCAAATCAGAGGTGAATAATCCTGCCCAAAGAAAAAAAATGAGATGGCTCCCCCAGACTGCATGGTAATGTCTTATCCACTCAGAATAAAATGATGTTAATTGAAATGTGATCATCATGCAATCCTCAGTTGACGGCGTCAAACTGAACTTGCCGAAAATGATGGAACAAAAAAGCAGTTCTGTGAAAGCCCTTACTGGAGGCATCGCTCATCTTTTCAAGAAAAACTCTGTGAGTGTTTACTATGGTATTAGCTTTTTTCACAATATTTGTACAAATTGCTGCTTATCTTATTCGTAGTTATATTATACAGATGGAATAGTTTGGTGTTGGTTTTGTTGCATTTCTTTCATCCTCGAAGAAAAAAATAAATTCATTACACACAACTCTTCTTGTTACTTGAGGTCTAATTTGATAAATATGACTCATGAAGTAAATGCAGTGATTCATGTGCAAATGTATTATATTGTTTGAATTGTTTTGAAATTAAAGGCTCATTGTCATTTTGATTTGAAAAAAAACTGCAGGTAGTGGAATTCAATTGTCCGTTTTATTTGTCAGATAACCAGGGTTGATGGCTTTGGACGGGTTTCAGGACCCAATGAAGTGACAGTGACAAAAGAAGATGGAAGTGAAGAAAAATTGTCGGCCAAGAACATCCTTCTGGCTGTAGGCTCTGAGGTTACCCCATTCCCCGGTATTGAGGTGAGAGACAAAGGATTCAATAAAATGATGTGACAGCAGCCCAAAGTGACATGGCTTGGCTTACATTATATTAATGCAAATGTATGCAGAATGCATGATTGAAAAATATGTTACCATATTAGTTATTAAGCTATGATTTTATTTATTGACGTTCGCTTTTTAGCACTACAGCTCTGCATGTTTTTGTCAAGAATTGAACTTGTCTTTTTTTTAAATGAAATATCATTATGTATCACAAGTATCATATAAAAATAGTAGCCATTTTTATTAATGGAAAAATACATCATAGATATTATTCAATTGTGAAGAAGAAGCTGGGGGCAAGAAGTGGATGAACGAGGAATCATTGAGAAGTAAAGAGCATTCTAAATATAGATTAAAGTATCCGATTTGGCATTGAGACTGTATTTCTATATGTAGACTATAAGGTTGGTTGATAGATTTCTTTTAATGTTTGATTAACGCTCTTGAATAATGTGTGATGTTTGTTTTGTTTTTCTTTTCTCAGGTGGATGAAAAGCAAATTGTATCCTCAACAGGAGCTCTTTCATTGGACAAAGTTCCAGAAAAACTCATTCTTATTGGAGCTGGTGTTATTGGTGTAGAGCTGGTAGGTTTTCTTCAAAAAGATTTTTTGATTTTAATTACCTTGTGATTGTTCACTTTCAAAAAGAAGTCTGTGAGTTTTAAGTCAAGTCGAGAAATGTTTGCTGTGTCTTTGGAATTGTAATAAGATACTGATGCATTAGTTTCTAGTTGATGAATTGGTTTGTATTAACGAGTTTTTGTATTCATTACAATTCAATTATATACTTCCAAGCTATTTAATCACAATGATGTATCGTGTATTTCTCTCTCTCACACCTCATATATTTTTGGTTTAATGTCATATATATGTGCGTATATTGTATGTTACTATCAAATCATTTAGCACTGAGAGCCTGCTCACAATGGGATGAAGCACCATATTTATGTTAAAAGTTGAATTCCTTTTACAAAATACTTTTTTTCTTTCCCAAGGGCTCTGTGTGGCAACGACTTGGAGCTCAGGTGACCTGTGTGGAGTTCATGGGACACGTTGGGGGAATGGGCATCGACATGGAAGTGGCCAGGAACTTCCAGAGGTCATTGACCAAGCAAGGTCTCAAATTTAAGCTCAACACCAAAGTGATGGGGGCCACCAAGAGTGGAGACACGATTACTGTCAACGTGGAAGGGGCTAAGAACGGCAAGAAGGAAGAGGTAAGCAACGACTAGAAGAAGAAGAGGACTGTTATTATTTTTACAAATTGATTTAGTGCAGTGGCTTAATGATTTTATACATGATGTTCTAACTTAAAGGGAATATTTTTTATTCAATTTCTGTGAAGTGACATATTGTAAAGATAACACTGGCAAATCTTAAAGTGTATTCAATGTGGAATTTTTAAAACATATAATCTCTTGTTTGGTGTATAATTACATTAAAACCGTAAAGAGCATTGTTGAGATGTTTTAGATACTGTTTAATTGGGTAATATCCTTTATAAAGACCTTTTTTTCTTCGAATCGTTTCATTAGCTGGAATGTGACACATTGTTAGTATGCGTTGGACGTCGACCATTCACACACGACATAGGACTGGACAAGGTTGGTTTACAGCTGGACAACAAAGGAAGAGTTCCAGTCAACTCTCGGTTCCAGACTTCTGTTCCCAGGTATGGAGAAATAGAAACTTTAGTGTAAAGATTCAGATGATAAATTATTATCAATTCCTGAACCTTGTGTTTGAAAAGTAAAACATGAAGAAACAGTTGGCATGTTACAGTTGTATTTGGCATTGCAAAGTCTTTTTATTTTATGATTAAGGATCTTTGTGTCTCGCGTTAACCTACAACTGCAATCATTTTTTCCCTGTATAGTTTTTTGGTCTGTATTGCTGGAGTCTCAAATTTTGCTTTGCTTGATTCGTATATTCTTTTTTTTCCCCAGTATCTACGCCATTGGAGATTGTATACATGGGCCAATGTTAGCACACAAGGCAGAGGATGAAGGTATGTTGTCATAGCTACCGTGTCTTAAATGTTGTTATTGTTGTATTATGTAGTTACTACTTATAGTTTTCTATACTCAATTTTTCCTTCCCAGAATGTTTGAGTCACTTCAAATTATGATGATTTGAACAGTGCCCTCACCAGACGTTATTCGTGAAAATGAAATTATAAATGGATGAGCTGCAAAGTCTGCGCAGGCTTCACTTCTTCATGCAGGAATAAATGGCTTTATCTTTGTGTTTTCTCTCTCTTTCTCACCCACACCCTTCTCAGGCATCATCTGTGTGGAGGGAATCTGTGGTGGAGCAGTACACATCGATTATAACTGTGTTCCGTCCGTTATCTACACACATCCAGAGGTCGCATGGATCGGGAAGACAGAGGAAATGCTGAAGGAAGAGGTAAAGGATTTATTTAATTTGTTTTGTTGTTTTTGGGGGGTTGTTTTTTTACAGGGAGACACAATTTGCTGCAGTCCACAATAAAACAATTACACATTTTATAATTGTTTGTTTGTTTCCCCCATAAGTTTGAGAGTGACATGCTTTGTTCCACGCCACTGACTGAGAATCGAGAATTGGGCAGAGAGTTAATCCTCACAAAGTAAAATATTCTCCTGGTGTGTTTGGGGTTTTTTTTATCCCTCTTATTGAATAAATAAATAAATGGCATTTATTGAGCTATCAGAGAGTTGAAGGATAGGATTTGTAAGAAAAGAGTAAAAAATTGTGAAAGTGAAAGCTTTAACAGTCATTTTTTGTTGTTGTGACAATCGAATATTTCAATTTAAAAATGGTTGTATAACCCGTCTTTATTTCCTTTGAAACCAGGGAGTAGAATACAAGGTTGGTTCCTTCCCTCTGGCTGCTAACAGCCGTGCTAAATGCAACAACGACACTGACGGTTTTATGAAAGTACTCTCTGACAAGTCCACTGACCGTCTGCTTGGAGCTCATATGATAGCATCTGTAAGTATCATAGTATTTTTATTTTTAGTTTGGAACTTTTTCTATAACCAAACTCACTATGACTGATCATTATTAGATAACTGCTAGACCATACCGTAGTTGAATTGTAGTTTGACATGAAAGTGCTAGATAGTAAGGGTTGTACTTTTTTTTGCTTCTCATTCATTCTGAATATAGTTGAAAAGTTAGCATGCATTGCAATAAAATCCTTGTTAATAATATGTGCTGGTGCCCGTCATTTCATTCAACCACCTGTCTATCCTTCCTTTGAATTATTCATCTGTTAATTTCATTATCTGTTGTTCCATCTTTATCCTGTAATTAAATCTACAATCTACTGAACTGATGATACTGAATTAATTAATTGTGACATTCATGGGGAGGATCTACTGTCAGGAGGGCCAGACGTTGGAAAGGACTCTCAGCTCTGCTGCAGCTCAGAGACCCGAAATAATCTACGTTTGAATATATACCGTGTGCATGGTTCGAAACTAGTTGCCTTATTGTGGTGTCAAGATTAGAAGGATATAGACTAGATGGAGGGATGGGACCACGACATTGAACATTTATCTCAAAGTCTGGCCCCTGTCTGTCAGATGCTCTGTACACATTTTACGCTGTTATACCAATCATCAAAATTCTTGATGTTGTAAGGTTTATTCAGTTGATTACTGAACCAAAATTATTATGAACTTGACAGATGAACCCATTTCCTCCCAAATCCATTCATGTCCTTCTTCTTGTATCATCTCTATGCATACGTCACGCCATGTGTACACACATACATCCCTTCCATCGTAAAACCTATCACTAACCATCTGTCTTACTAGGTTGCTGGTGAATTGATTAATGAAGCTGCGTTAGCCATGGAGTATGGTGCTTCCTGTGAAGATATTGCTCGAGTTTGCCACGCTCATCCTGTAAGTTTTATGTTTTTGTCATGGAAATTATGTCTCAATAATAACAATTTGTAGGGTTGTGAGGAATAATTTTTTTTTAAATACTACTAACTACACAAGATATAATTGGAGGTTGAGTTAGGCAACCGAAGAAAATTGAATTCAGTTGCAATTCAGGAGATGTTATTCTCATCCTTGCATTATTAAAGCTGATACCTTGAAATTTTTTTATCAATTGGTTTGTTCAGTTACTTAAAAAAATAAATAAAATGATTCATATGTTTTTCTGAATTTCCCTGAAACTTGTGTCTCAGTCTGGAGTTATTCCAATGAAAACCCCTTAGTCCTCTTATTCTTACTGTCACTCCTATGCATGTGCCAGTTTTTTTTTATGATTTTTTTTTTTTCTCCATTTCTTCCTTTACAGACTGTATCAGAGGCGTTTAGGGAAGCAAATATGTCTGCCTATTTCGGAAAGCCCATCAACTTTTAAAAGACATGTTGTATTATGTGGCAGACGGAGAGACCAAGAGGATCACAAGTCACAGTTTTACACATTTGGAATTATTGATACAACTGTATCTCCTCTTTTCAATAAATTACATCAAATTCATTACAACTGATAAAATGACAGGGAAGATATAGTTATAGCCATATATGTAATATGTACATGGCTATAACCATATCTTCCCAGCCGTTTTATCAGTTGTAATGAATTTGATGTAGGACTTCAAGATCTGAGAACGTTGCTTTTGTTCAAGACGTTCAACCAATTTGGCAAGGAAGCAATTGACAATTTAAAAAAGTAGAAGGCAAAGTAACAAGTTATTTTTTGGCATCAAGGAGTTTGCATTAATTAAATATGGGTAAATTGTTGATAGAGGAATCAAAATGACCATCATGTCTTACACTGTTTTCCCTCTTTCTGTGAAAACGGGATCGTGAGACTTGTGTTCCCCTTGTCCTGCCTTTGTCACTTATCATTATTATATAAGTATATAGAATGTTACACTGAGTGATGAATGCATTACGAGTGCTAAGTTGGAGGGAATGTGGATTTTAATAAGAGTTTATTAGAGCTTGTTTTTATTTATTCATAAATCTCATGTTTATTTCATTGCTTGTTTTGTTATTTTTTGTCTTGAGATGTTAAGTAATTTTCATTTCAAGTCGTAGAATCGTTTGTTTTGTTTTCGTTTTAAATATATATTTTCCCCTCATCAGATCGTTACAGTTTAACGAGTGCCATTTTCATTTTCCTCACAGAAATCATTTCATTTGAACTTGCTTTAATGCAGTCTACCCAAGACCTCTACCAATTTGATTTTGGCCCTTATGACCTTTGGTGTGGTGCTTGCTTAGATCGTATCATCACCATTGAGACACAGATTTTCATTTATTTTTTCCCGTTAAAGTCTGGTGGGGAAAAAAGGCCAGGTTGTTTTATTTGCAAAACACTACTGTATTTTTTTTAAGTTAATAGATATTCCAGGATAATTTGATAAGTAACAAAAAAACCAATTCTTTTTCTTTTGATAGAGATTAAGATACAAATCATGTTTGCCTACTGATAAACGGCAATAACATCTTTTTTTTTACTCAATAATGCTTTTGGTTGTGTAAGCCTTTGTATAATGATTAGACTGTTTTGTATATAGTTTAGTCGCAAGGAAAATGTAGATTTCATTTTATAAACAATTTTAATCATATCTTAATAATTTTTGTTCAAAGATGAGGCTAGTGAAAAATGATCTGGGTATTTACAATTTTCATTGTGATACTTTTTTTAAAAATTGTTGTTACCTACAGCACAATAATATGTGACATGTCTGTGTTATTCAAATACATTTTTGTCAATTTTCAGTCCATCCCCATTGCACGTTATTGCAAATTAAGTATCAGACGACTGATAAATGTACCAGACGACTGATAAATGAAGCAAAACATGTTAGATTTCCTTATTTATGTAGTCTATAATATTTGTTGGATGACTTGTGAAAGAAAGCTGAATAAAATTGGAAAACTTCATAAAAAGAAAAGAAAAAAAAATTTGCATTCATTTTCCTAGATTTGCCATGGTGGGTATTATAAGTATGTTATGGGAATGTATGAACATAATTTATACCATTTAGGTTAGTATTACTTGTTAGTCAATACGTGGGGTGCAGTGGTCTCATGGTTTGGGTCCTGCTGTAGACATTGAAGGTACTGGGTTTGATCCCCGCTAGATGAGAATATTTTTCTATTGACAGTTATGTGTTCAGCTGTATGGAAATATACAAATGTTGCAGAGTTCGAAACACATTTGCAAATGATAATAAGTCAGACTGCTAGCCTTCTCAGATGGGGTGAAAAAGAGGTCCAGTGTCTACACTACACTAGGCTCAATAAAGAACCCACTGCATTTGCAAACTCGTAAAGAGTAGGCCACTTGTGGCCGCTGTCTTGGTAAAATTGAAATTTTAGACAGCGGGTTGATCATCCACTTGACTGATTCTTGATCCAAAGAATTTTAAGTTCTATGTTCTACAGAGCTGGTCCCATTGCACTGCAGTATGAAAGGGAATGGATATGAAAATAAGAAATGATATGCAACACATGTAATAAAGCTGATTCACGTGTGATCCTTTTCATGTAAAGTATTAATTCTTGATCCCTGACTTTTTAATATTAAAATGGCATATTTCACCCAATGTGTTCCATCTCGTTTTAACTGTCTAGATAAAGATATCTGGTGAAAATAATAGTCAGATCAAAAGTAAAGGTACTGTTGACATTCAACTAAAACAGAAGCATCAGTGCTGAACCCACGGTGAAATTATAAAAAATATTACAAGACAGATCAACCTTACAGAGAAAAATAAGTTTATTACAGTCAAAGCTGATTTAATATTTATTATTTACCTTATATAATAATCGATATCAAAATCTCACATCTCTGTCAAATCTTGTGAAAAATAGTAGTAAAATAATACAGTGCTAGAACAATAGAGAGACTAGTATATTTGTCCTTTGTCTATTTTTTTGGCACTATATTATACTCCTGTTTTTCAGTGCCGGCTCCTCATTCATTCTCCTCCTCTCACCGTGTAACAATCTTCTTTCACTTCAGACGACATACAAATCAATCATTCTCACATTCACATTTTCTCATGTTTATCAAAACAATGTTTTCTTGATTTTGGTAGAGGGCATGGTTCCTTTTGAGTTGAGGATTCGAACCGCCTCTCGCAAATGCTTCGGGTGAAGAGGACCAGAATCTCCCCATTTCTCACTGGCATCAAGAGCTAAAATAAAAAGACAAAACGATTACAGTTACAAAGAACAGTTACAATTTCAAATGCATGATAATATATGACAATGGACAAGTTACACACTACTCCTTGAAAAGAGATTTGCGTCACTCAAATTAAAAAATAATCCATAATATTCTCTGGAACAATGAACATTATAAGAGAAATGGTGGATTATCATTAGGTACTGATGAGTTTAGCTTTCGGATCCGCCTTAATTATCATTTACCCTGGACAAGACATTCCACTTTCATTGCTATGCTCAGACAAAGTACCAGCAGCTAACAAATGAAAACAGCTGTATCCAGTCAGTGACAGTGACAGCCGCTTTCTACTGGCATTGGGATAAACACTGGCTTTTTGGTTGAAAAGAATTACTTTTTTCTTTTTGTGCATGCCGCTATTAAAAAGATATGTAAAAGGAAATCAGTGGAGGAAAGGACGAGAGCTCACAAGAGGGATAGATTGATGATCAAATCTGTGTCAAATCGGTTCTTGATTCATTTTATCCATCTTTTCTTATTGACGATTCAGAAAGAATATTATAGGGGAGGCAGTTGACATTGAATAGAATCTAACTTCTGGCGACAGGGTACAAGTCCGAAGGCATCGATGCACAGACCCAGGCAAAACATATCCAGACTAAGTGCAAATCTGTGCCCCACAGTACACATGACCTGATACAGAGCTGGAAAATCTATGGATTAAGATTTTTAAGGCAAGCAGGGGATCAGCCCACTGCATTTTCAAAATTGTCATTTTTTCATTGTTGATTCTAGTTCAAGACGGGAAAAATAATTCTCAAGAAATTTTGCACTGAATTGCACCAGAGTATTGGAAATTGAATATTGGAATCCCGGAAACTACTCATGGCAATGGGTCCATATTAGAAGTGAGGAACACGTCATCACAATTTGAAGCAGGTTGCCTACTTTGCACTCACAAACTTGAAAAATCATCCAAGTGTTGATGCATTTTGTATCTATCTCATGAATTGACAGCAATTCAACAAGAATAAAAGTATCATTGAAAGCAGTTTTCCATCTCCCTTTAATATTCTCTACTAAAAGTGAGATGAGTGTTTCAGTGATGACAATCGTGTGTGTACTCACCAGTCTCAAGGACCTCCCCAACAAACACCTTGGCAATTCCAGACATTGCGATGACGACATTCTGGGACACGGACGTGCCAGTGAGATTTTGCATTAACTGAGGATGAAATTATTGAAATTGTACAAAATCGTATTGTGCGGCTGCCAATTTCCCCTGTTGTTTTTATAAAAGGGAGGGGGGGGGGGGGGGTTTTGAAACATATGCTACATAAAATAAACTGGTCGATCAGTACATCACTAAGCAAGTGTATTATTGCCCATGACAAATGAAGTCGATGTGTTAGATACAGAAGAATGATTGCCTGCTAGAGTTGAATCATTCATGATCCACAGATTTTCCATCACTGTGTTGTTTAGTCGTGCTTGGTGATCACAATACAGAGCCAAGCAGTCCAGAAGAAGTCAACTCGCTTGAACTACACCCTCGTTGGAAGTCAACGTCTGTCAGTGTTCCTGTTTTTTCCCTTCTTTTTATATTTATCGTAACTCTGTTTCTGATAGTTCCGTAATGTCAACAGCTTCAGCAGTATATCCACTTACAGTCAACTGATATCGTAAAGGAAGTGTATATACAGGTGACCGGGTCACCCGTATATCCTACATGCCGGCTTAGGATATACAGGTGACCCATTTTGGGTAAACCCCCGAACCAAATCACTAGGTATTCCGACTTTTTATTTACCCGTTACGCATGCGCACTCTCATTAGCGCGCCACATTCGTTTCCTTTCTTCAGTGTAATTTTATTCTCAACACAGTACAGACACTTGTTTTCACTACGCGCCATTTCATTCCCTCCTCGTTCTTCTTTTTCATTGAATTATTTTTATTTAGTAGATATATTATGTTATGTACTTTTTATTAATAAACTTGCATATATATAATATTGTATGATA
>JARFNW010071577.1:0-10000 GCA_031763155.1 Dirona albolineata
TTATTATTATTATTATTATTATTATTATTATTATTATTATTATTATTATTATTATCATTATTATTATTATTATTATCGTTATCATCATTATTATTATTATTATTACTATTATCATTATTATTATTATTATTATTATTATTACTACTATTATCATCAATGTCTTTTTTCTAGAGTGGACATTTATTTTTTTTAAATTTATTTCATGGTCAGTCTGCATTTCAGTAACATCGACATTGTCATTATTGTCGCATTTCGATATCATAAATTTTGTCATTATTGTCTTTTTTTGTTGAATTTTTTTCTTTGTCACGGACATTTCATTGGCTTCATTAATCATGAGTATGATTACTACTGCCACCATTTTCACCATCATCATCATCATGTCATCGCCATCATTGTTGTCATCATCATCCAAATCACATTCATCATCATTATCATTATCATCATCGTCATCACCACCACCATCATCGCCAACATTACGACGACACCTATCACCGTGTTGTGTACATCATGTCTGTTGTCATCTTTCTAGACCAGTAACATTGTAGCATGGGCCATCAGTTCGGCTTCATTTTCATTTTACTTTTATTGATTTTACTGTTTTCTGTTTGAAATTTCTGTTGGAACATTGTGAATTTGTGAATATGAATTTGATACAGACACTTTCCCCCCAAGCTGTGTAAAAGGCCTAGTCTCTACCACCAGTTTACCTCCTTCTTCAACACCTCAACCTGCTCCACATCCTACTGCTAATTAAAATCAATTGCCATACACTTTATCTTTATACAACATTACAAAGTTTTTTGAAATGATGTATGTATATATAATATGTTTACATCCATTCAAATTGTTTTGCTCCCATCCACCCAAATGTCTTTTTTTATAAATATCAATGCCGGATTTGTTCAACGTTTAACTAATGATATTTTCTTTAAATCCAATATTGTAGTGTGTTAAATATAATTTGTTGTTCGAATTCATGCATAAGCGATTTAGGCTCACATTGGATTATGATGTGTCTGTTATTTTATTATTGGTCGTGGGAGTGGGGTTCACAAGTAAAATCATCTGTTACAAAGTATTTCTATCAATGATCAGCCCCTTCAAAGATGTGTAATATAAGTCTGTTAAAAAGAGGCATTTCTATACAAAAGAAATCGCACAGCACCACGTAATGTGTAAATGCCATAAAATTGTGAAATGCAATCTGTTTAATTGTGGATGTGAGATTTGCAGAACGTTTTTTAAATCTCTATTTGTAATTATGTTGGCAATTGGAATTGGCTTGGTGAATAACCGAGAAGCGCATTATTAGAATGTCGTGTTGCTGTGATTTTATCATAAGGAATTAATATATATTCATGATTGTTATTATGCATATTGATATAATAATAGAAATGGACTGAAGTTCTTTTTATTTTAAATGTTAATGTTGATGAATTGAATAACAAACAAGATAAATATTATAGGATACAAAAGAGAGTGACTCTTTGATGATGGTGGGGGGGGGGGGGGGAACTGATTTGCATGGATGTCACCACCACCTCATTTTTTTATTTCTTATTCTTTTTCAACTTGACCTGACTGTCGTCTATTTCCCAGCGCTGTGTGTCTGTGTTGTATGGATGTGCTTTTGTTCCTACGAAGAACACGAAACAAACAGTTGATCTGAATAATTATGTTTGCAAATTCCAAGAAATTTGATAGTTGTCCGATTTAATTTGATTTAATTTGATTTCACACTTAGGGCAATGATGATAAATGTAAATATGTAATAATAGTTGTTTTTAATTGTGAATCATTATGCTCCGAGAATTTAAACTGTTTTCTTTCTTTTACTTTTCATACACATTTCTGCATCTATGTCGTTGAGATATTGTGATATTGTCGACAGTGAATACATGGCCATTTTTACATGTGTGATAATTGTTTCATGTACAATGTTATCTTAATTTTATTTTTTTATAGAAAAGTAGGTATGTAGTTTTTCAAAAATAGCTGTTTAATTTGATACATATATTATATTATTATAATTCATATATTTTGAAAAAAAACCACTCTCACAAAAAGGAGGGGAATAATTCGGCTTTCGATGGAACGTGTTGTGATTCACTGCACAAATATACAATATGTATGTGTCTACGGATTGGTCCCGAGTTACAGACTATTGGAACTATGTTGGCAGTCTTGTGCGTTCTGTATTCTTTAGTCAATGGTGCATACGAGTGGACCACAGTAATGTTTATCAACAAGTTTTAGTTATATTGAATTGAAAGCTTAAAGACCATTTGCTATTAGTCCTATTGGACAAAGACCTTGAAGTTGAAGACATCTGAAAACTCCTGAAAACCACCGTGCCATGGATTTCACAGCATTAATCACCAAGTTATGATGTGAGTGTCAGCGTCCTGTCCAGAAGGGTGACGTAGTGTCACTCTGTCCGCTTCATGCTACGGAAACCGGGATAAGCTGACTCTGTGGGCCTCCAGGCTCGAAAGGACTTTACAAAAAAAAAAAAAAAAAAAGGGGGAAAAAAGAAAAAGAAAAGTCAGTGTAGGCTCACGCAGCCAACTCAACTGTGTGTAGTGATATTTTTCTTTGCAAGCAAAAATGAATGTCTGATGGGATGGTGAAATCATAATTGATGGACTTCAAATGATTCAACGTGTGCAAAGATGGGACAACTGGATTTCCTTGACCAAGTTGTAGTAAAGACATACAAAAAATTGTTTTTTCCCGAACGAGAAACTGAGACAGGAAATATAAAGCCAAAAGTGATATCATGTAGTAAGAACGATAATGTATGAATTTCTGAATGGAGTTTTCATCAAGTGTTATTTGTAGAACGATGTGGACATTTTCAACACCGTCTGATCTGGCATTTTCATAGAAATCTATGGTCTTCAACATCAACTTTGATCTCACTGGGTTTTTTTTTATTTAGTTTTTTTTTTTTTTTTTAATATATATATTATTTTTTTTACTACTTATCAATTTATTTTCTTATCGACTAAATACTCCTGATCCCTGAATAATGACGTTTATTATATATCCTTATTGTTTTAATGTACTTGTTGTATTATTCCATGTAATTACTTGTCTGTCAAATCCAGCACACAGTCAGTCTGTTAGTATAAACCATAGGAAAGAAAAAAAATGACAACGAAAAACAATTATTATCATTTTAGTAACCTTTGTTCATCCTGAGTCGATTTGATATTAAAATTTTTCTTTTCCGAAATGTGGAGTATATTTGTCAAGAATATTCCCATATCCTAGTAGAAACAAACCAAAAAACTGTTAATCGAAACCAGAAAAACGTTTTTTCTTTTTTTCTACTTTGTTCATGTTAATGTTTTCTTCAACCTCCCCTATATCCACCACACCCCCTCTCCCCTCCGTATCCTATGCCGGTCGTTCCTCCTACCCAGGCACAGCCAATTGCGCCAGAACTGGTAGCCAAGCTGCTAGGGAACCGAGTGGCGGTCAGTCCCATTGTTACCATCGAGCCGCGGCGCCGCATGTTCCGCAAACCCATAACACTGACCATCCCCGTGCCCAAAGCTGCCCAGAAGGGCATGATTAACCAGTACGGCCAGGAGAGGCCCACACTCCGCCTGCTCTTCAGCTTGGCAGGTACGTTTGTGTCATAGTATTTGCCTGTTTCACGATGTCAAAATCATTATTATTATTATTATTATTATTATTATTGTCATTATGATTATGACCTCATTCATCCCAGCTCTGCATTTCCTCTTAACCAAACCATCGACATCTGACATCTTTTCTCGCCCCCTTTGTAATACAATACAAGCTTTCTTCTACACAAGAGGTCTCAAACTACTCGTAATTAAGTAAGCCAAAGTAGATTTTCCTTGTAACTTGACTTAGCTATAATATACAACATCTTTGCTCATAAATTTATGAATCCCAATTTCAACAATGTCTCAACACCACAATTTAAAGAATAAAACAGCCTTTGAAATTAGAAAAAAGAATGCCGAACTTGCTGTTTTCATCTATTGTTTTTAATCTGAATTATCAAAGTTCTATACATGATTATTTTTAAATGACGAATTTTATTTGATTCTATCCACAAGCAAAGGAGCTTGGCCGTAACAAAATAATATACTGTGTAAGATCTATAAAATTAATTTTAAAACTTCCAAAGCCAGCGACGATTTTAAAGATATTCCTCGGTTTTATACAGCTACATAGTTATATCAGACATTTCCTCCCAACGCCTAAGTTGAGCTTGAATTGTTTTTGACATTTCTTTTGCAAAGGATGAATACTCCTGTTCTTTTTTTTTAGATTTAAAACTGAGTTTGAGACCTCTTTCTCTCCAATCTTTGGATTTTCCGTCCTGTTTCATATCGTGATCCATCCTGTTTCTGACCCGAGTGATAACCTTAACGGCCAGCCGACTGTGTTTGTTTGCTTTTCTCTAATTTGCCGAAGGCAGTCATACATGATATTTATTATAATTGTAAAAATTGGTTCCTTTTGCTTGTGTTCAAAATGAAAAATTTAATTGGTGAGAAATTTAAAAGCAAAAGAAAATAATTAAATTTATTTAAAGAAGCTTATGAACAATCAAGATTGGGTGAAAATCCTATTAAAAATAATATTACCATTGTTTATAACTTCATATGAAATAATATGTTTTTATGCTAGCAAGTTGGTTAGATATCTAACAGCAGCTTGAATTAAACTAAACTTTCAACCAATGCGAATCATCGTGTATCAAAGGGACCTGCTTCATATATTTGCATCATTTTATATTTTAAATAATTGAAATCGTATGTCGCTTTCATTTGTTTTTCTGTCGTTGACTTTGCCTTGTTGCCTTCAGCCTTGACATTTTGTTTTTCTATAACTCAAAGTATAATGCATTTGAACGGTTCCGCTCAGTTGATTTAGCTGGGGGAGGGACTTCAAAAAAACATTGTAACTTAAATGAAAAAAAAAGAAAAAAAAAGTCAACTTAGCCAGAGAATAAATCCCGCCTAAGTCGGTGATTATGTAAACTTAAAAATAAAAATATATATACGTTGTTGGTGAGAAAAGAAGAAGAAGAAAAAAGAAAAAAAATTGAATGTCTCAGGACATGTTGATTTATCTTGAAACTTATTGTATTTTATCATTCATTTCAAGTGATAGTATTATGATTAAATGGACGTGACGCGGGGCATTATGGTTGTCCCAGGTTTATCATATCATATATTATATAAGGCTTTATGGGAATGTATCCTCTGCTTCCATGTATTTATATTTTGACACCCTTTACGTTCTTTTTATTTCTATTATTATCATTATCATTTCATTTTTCAAATATGTGATTTTAACGATTTTCCAGAACTGGAAAACATATAAAATATTTCTTTTCATACCTCTCCTATCAGTTTCCAAGATTACTATGACTTTCTTTCTTTCTTTCTTTCTGACTTCGTTTCTTTTTGTCTTTTTTTTTTCTCTTTCTTTCTTTCTTTCTTTCTTTCTGCCTTTCTGTCTTCCTTCCTTCCTTCCTTCCTTCCTTCCTTCCTTCCTTCCTTCCTTCCTTCCTTCCTTCCTTCCTTCCTTCCTTCCTTGTTGTCTTCCTATCCCTTCCTTCTGCCCAAGCACCTGATCTATTTATACAATTCTCCTGAGTGACTCCTCATTTTCATAATCTTATGACGACACCCCTCCTCCTCCCACCTCTGTGCTTTGATCTTCTTTCACCACCATGTAGTAGTGACTGGGCCACAGCTTTCATGTTTTAGAGAATTACATACTCATCATTAATAGCATATTATTACCCGCTAAAAGACAAAAAAACAAACAAGTCACCTACATCTTTGATACATAATTTCATATTGATTTAATATTCTTCATGGTTTACTGTCTGGCTCCATTCAAAATGTTGCATTAGACGGAATGAGAAATACTATAATAATTGAGATAAAGAGGTTATTTATTTATATGTTAATATATATAATATTTAAATGCATCACATTCTATCTCAATAGTAACGTAAATATTGTTGTAATATGTTACTGTTGTGGATATTATTGTCTTAGATTGAGTGTCGTCGTCGTCGTCCGTCGTAGATTTATTATTAAAAATTGATTGTTGTAAAGTATCATCATGTTTCGATGTTGATGGTATATATATGGTTTTATTTTTGTTGTTGTTGAGAATAATATAACTCCACTTAGAGTGAGATTATTATGTGAAGAACTAACCGCATTGAGTAGTGAGGAACGTTTATACTTTTCAGGGTGATGAAATAATGGTCTAATAGATGGGTCAGTTCAGCTTGTAGTTTAAACTTGTTCAGTTGAGATGAAGAGCTTCTAATCAATTTAAGAGTATGACTTCCACAGAACTAATTATTTTACAAAACAAAATAAAAAAATGTAACTACAAGGACAAGTGTTTAGAATATGCAAGGCACAATTTGATAGGGGGCATAAAAGAACATTATAAAGTTTGTTTTGAAATTAAAGAAAGATTTAAAAGAAAAAAGGGAAAGAAAAAGGTTGCTACGTAATGTGAATATATTTTGTGTGAAGACATGATTTGAGGTTGTGGCTTTGAATACATTTTCGTTCGCATGTTGAAATCTGTGTTACAAAGTAGTTCTATGTATTGATTTATTTCTATTTCAAAGCTAGTGGCAATAATAAGAAGAGAAAACAGATGTATCCATGTCGTAATTTGTTTGATAAGATTTTGATAACACTCAAAAAGAAAAGAAAAACTTAATTCTATTTTTACATTTTTGACATGAAATATTCGTTTTATTTGGGTTTGGATTTTTTTCCACAATTTTAACTAACAAAAATTTATTTTTTAATTTCTAAAAAATAGTTTTTATTGGAAAAAAAGAAAAGAAAAAAAGAGTATGCTTAGCTAGATATAACACAATTGTTTCACCAAATGAATCACTTTTTAAAAACAGTCCGAGATTAAAATTTATTTTGATGTCATATTCTTCTATTTTGATGATTTAGTTAAGTCACTTTTTATCTCACTAGTAATTATAATGTCCTTTTGTTCTCTCGTCGTAGTTAGAAACATTTTTTTTCTTTCTATGGTTTTGTGACATCAGACCAGCCAATGGCTTCGTGAAATCTTCGTGAAGATCTCAAGTTTGAAGGCAATTCCCTATATTTGGGATGATAATGATGATACTATTCCGTTGGCTTTTTTTACTGGGGTTGGTTCTCTTTTAGTCTCCCAATAAATAAAACGGCGCTAATCAATGACAAGTCAAACCATCCTTTTGTTCTACATCAGAATGTCACATTGACCTTCATCCAGCAATTGAAGCTGCGATAATATAGGATTGGGGAAACAAATTGTTGTTTTCTGTTCAAATTGTAAAAATTCCCATCAACTTTTTTTTATGAAGATTCCAAGCTAGATTTTCCTGGCGTATTCCCACGGTTCGGCTATTTCGGGGCGGGCTGGTCTGGTAACACTTGACAATTTCTTCTTGAGTTTTTTTTTAAATAGAAATTTTATTTACTATGAGATCAGTTTTATTAAAGAGACGAAACAATTGGATGTAATTTTTTTTTTAATGAGTATTATTATTGGATGTGATGTTTCTGAAGCTTGAAGACGAAGAAAATTAGACAAATTGATTAATTAATTAATTAACTTATTAATGAAACAATAAAAAATAAAGAGTGATTGCAATATAATAAATGACTATTTTAAGACTACTGTGAGCCCCAGACTTTTCCCTCTCTTACCCCCTCCATCATTTTAAAAATCTTTTCTTTCTTTTTTTTTTGGACACTCTTTCTCTCCTACACTCTTCACTATTTGAAGTTTTTTTTGGGTTTTTTTAAAATTGAAAATAACCCACCCGCCCCTCCACCTCCTTTATTTTTCCTTCCGCCCACTTCAAACCGCCCACTTCCCTTCCTTCCTTCTTTCCTTCCTTCCACCCAACCACCCACAACCTCCACTCCACCCCAGCCCTTCCTGCCATCCACCTAACCCATACCTTTTGCCTTTCCATTTTGCTTTGATGATATTTCTTTATTTTCCTGTGCCGCTGCTATTGCTACTACTAGGCACCTACTCTCATCATGGGCGAGGTAAATTTCATTACTACCTTTTACTTGACCCGCAAGGGGGCAGCCTTTGTTTATGGGGGTTTTTTTTATTTATTTTATATTAGTATGACCATTCACCAGACAATAATATACTGCTATTACCCACACCAATTTATGAAGACGGCAATGTACACAGCAATAGGTCAGTCAAGTTTTTAAAGATTATTTTCCCCTACAATTTGACGTCACTATCCGGGAAATAGGTACTGATTTTGATGACATTTTGCATTCACTTTGGTGCCCTATAGATCAGTATCCACATAATTTCATTAGATTTTCATCGCCTTATTTTCCAAGAATAATACGCCTTTGCGTATTTCAATCTAAGGGATTTCCACTATTGTGTTAGAGAAAAATGGTCTTTCAGTAAAATATGTTGAAATTTTACAGCATATCTAAGGAGTGGGCTGGAAATAAAAATAGTGTAGGGCTTTCTTTTTTTTTTTTTACTATTTTTTAAAGTTATTATTATTAATTTTTAGATTGAGATTTGTTTCTTTTTATAAAAAAAAAAAGAAAAGAAAGATGAAAAAAGAAAAGAAAGACTGCTTAAAATTGATAGGTATAATTACGTGCTTATCATTGTGCTAATAGATGCATTGGTATGGACTGAAAATGACTGACAACGGTGAATTTAAAAAAATAAAAAAATATTAGGTAATTTGTGTTGGAAGACAAGTATGTTACAATGTAGTTGTGAAGGCTGTTCCCTTGTAATTGCATGCACCATTACGCTAGGAGTCGTTCGGATGGAATAACATCAGATTGTTTATTATATTGACAGACGAGACATTCTGTGCTCAAGGGCTTTTAGACAGCTGGGTGATCAATTGACTACACCATTGCCGATGGCTAATAACTATTATGCAACTCCCTCCTCCATTGGAGAGTAAATTTTTGTGTTTTTTTCTCGGGTTTTTTTTCTTTCCATTTTTGTTTTTGCAAAGGCTCAAAAGGCTTTAATGTCCGCCAAATGTTTGAGGGTGTGGCATAGCAATGGTATGGTCAATTTGATTAACCTGCACCACTCTCTACGGAATTGGTTAGACAGGAATAGATTGAATATCACAATCTGACTTTATACATCCAAGGTATACGACAACAAAGCTTGTGCAATGGTGCATCGTCACAATCCGTGGATTATCAAACACATTTCACTTTTCATTTTGCCAGCTTTGTTTTTATATCTTTTTTACACATTGTTATTAATGTTATTATATTATATTAATATATATTTATTATATTACTATTTTTATTATTATTTTTATCATTATTATCATTTTTATTATTATTATCTTTATTATTATTATTATTATTATTATTATTATTATTATTATTATTATTAAAGTGAAATGAATATCATGGGGCGGAAGGTATGACGAAAACAGTGAAATCATCACCCACATTTTTATGTTATCATCATTTGTTTTTCTAGCATTTTACACTTCCACACTTATTTATGTCCAAGCATTGTTGATATGAATACAAGTCATCAAAGTGTTCCTTCTTTTGAGTGGCCCTCAATTGTGGTTTAACGTGGTGGTTTTGTTCTCAGAGCCTTAGAGAGTAGGCTTTTCTTTTAAAGAGTTCTTTAAGGATCTGAACCCTAGGTGTTCGGGCATGTCGACCTTAACCAGCAGCTCCTGCCTTTGATAAGACTGCATGTTGTGTCAAACAAAGAACTTCAGAACTTTTGACTTTTTTTTTTTTTTAATGCAGAGTGGTAATATACTATGTAGACTGTTTGCTTCATTAAGAAGATAAATGTAGCAACTTCCAAAAGACAAAACAACAAAACAAATCGAGCTACGTTAGATAAAATGTTGAAACTTTGTTTTGTTTTGTCTTTTGGAAGCTGCTAATTGCAAACACATTCCATTTTTTTT
>JARFNW010071687.1:0-13548 GCA_031763155.1 Dirona albolineata
TATATATATATATATATATATTGTGTGTGTGTGCGGGTATGTGAGCCTGTGTATATAATATGTAGCGCATGCATGCATAATTAACACTAGGGTTACAATAATTGTATTATGTAGTCATAGTGCACATATCACAGAATTCTTTTTAAGACAATGGGTTGAGCTACAGCTTGTCATGAAATCTTGATCCATAGAATACACTGCTAAGTTTTTAGTCAAGCAAATATACTGACAATACAAAATGAATAATAAAATTGCCATTGTTATGTCCACAAGGGCAAGTTAGGGTTTAATTCGAAATAAGACCAAAATAACCCAAGCTTCAGTGCATTGCAGCATCGAAATGTAGGCAATAGGAGTTAATTGTCTTGCCCAAGGAAGAAAGACAACGTCGAAAGCCAGACTCAAACCCTTGCCACCAGTGGTGTTAGCGCATTGTCTTGACCTCTCGGACACCATGCCTTAATATCTTCGTAGACGGGTACTCATCCACACCAGAGTCAAGTGATCAAAAAATGTGTAAAGTCTTTCCCAAGGAAGCTTTAACGGTAGCACCGCCAGGATTTGAACATCATATCTCACGGTATTGAGTTTAAATACCTATCCATTTGACAACCGATGCTTTAAATAGGCAAGGCGCTAACTTTGATTACCACATTTGACCCAGGTGTAGAATTGGGCACTGGCTTAGAGCTGGTGAAGTAACATGTGAAAGACCACAGAGGAAAAAATATGTAAAGACTTATTCCATGGACTCAATGTAGGGTCTGGCATTGCCAGGATTTTAACTAAGGTTTCTTAGGATCTCGAGCCCGACAGACTAACCATTCGGCCACTGCTGAGAGATCATACTTTAAATTGAAGAAAAGTATGTGGGCCCCCCCCCCCCACACACACACTGGGGGTTTTTTCTTCAATTGTCAGTGCATATTTGGATTTCATTTGGGTTTGAGGATATGAATTTGTGTGAAGGTGTCTTGAGTCCCATTTCAAGCTTAACATCAGTCTGGGCCAAACGCAAAAGTTCAAATAAAAAAAGGCAAACCTGTAATTACAATAAAATTTCCATTTCATAATTTATTGGTTAAAAAAATCAATTGAATCCAACACAGCATTTGTAAAATAAGTAATAATAATAATAAGTAATAATAATAATAATAATAATAATAATAATAATAATAATAATAATATTAAAATACAGTAAAAACCCCAATATATCTCCAACTTTGGGACCAAAGCAAAATTGGCGTTACAAAAAGTTTGTCTTTACAACAAGAGACCTAAAGACAGTTACATATGTATTGAATATTGTCTGATCCGTATTATGACTGTAGACGGGAATGGCAGTTGTTTTTTTGGGAGGTGGCAGCGTAATGACGAGATTTAACCATCTCACCACCCAACTTTTTTTTTGCCAATTACCAGATTTGACATGTCAATATAAAAACCCAAGTATTTGTGACATGCATAACATTTCTTATCAAATAAACTATGATATTTTCCCTGAACAAAAATTTGTTGCTATAATAATCATAATATCTTTCTTCTCCAGCTACTATACTTTTCAAAACTCCACCTTATTTCAAATCTCAAGCACAAACTAAGATAAAATAAGAGATACATTTATTTATTTTAAAAAAAAAGCAAATCTTCCATGCTCACGATGAATGACATGACATATAAAGGCAAACACATACATATTATGCACGCGCACACACACAGACACACACTCACATCCATGGGGCATAACTCAAACATACTGGGAACACAAGTAACATTCATCATTTATTCACACCAGGTAATCAGGGGTCACAGTTCATCGTCACCTGTCTGTCAGAGGAGGTGTAGATTTCAATTTGTCCATGATGGATTTAGCGATGGCTTGGAATATTTTACTCTGAAAATTTTACAAAAACATTTATCCATGAATTAATATATAAATCTACAGCGTAAAATATATAAAAAATAGTAAAAGATATGAAATGTTATTCACATGCTGCATAAAAAGGCACTCAAAGTTTTTAAAAAACCCCCACAACCTTAAATCTGAAATTTTGGGTTTTAAAACTTTATAAAATTCAAACAAATTCAAAAACTGTATTCTTCCTTTGTTTTTGCATCTAAACCTATTTATATTGAAAAATAGGGTAAGGGCAGATCCATGCCAAGCGTCAGCGAGTGTGTAGGCAACACGCTCCTGTATTTTAACAGAGAGACACTCCAATTGGTTGTATACAGAGCTGAGAACTTGATAGATCAAGGAAAAATTAACAACAAGCAGGGGACAGCCCTACTACGTCCAAATCTATATTGGTCTAGATCACACACAACATGCAGCAAGTCTGACAACCCTAGAATAATTAATCCTGGGAACTAAAAAAAAAAAAAAAGAAGAAAAAAATATCAAACATTATAAGATAGGATTTCCACCAATTTTTTTTGGTATTTTCTCTGGTTTCCTTGGAACATTGGAAAATCTGATGCAGTGCTATTCAAATAACATACAAACAAGCCTTGGTGTCTAGAGGAGGCGCTAAGACAATGCCCTTAATCCACAAAAATTATGTGGGTACGAGTCTGGCTTTCGACACTACACTGTTAATATGTTATCCTTGGGCAAGACGCTTTACTTTGGTTGCCTCATTCCATCCAGGTGTAAAAGTAAAAATGGATGTCAGCTCAGCTTGCAATGTGCAATGGACTAGCATCCAAACCAGAGAGTGATAAATTGTCCCTTTCTCTGTTTCACACTACTGAAGCAGAGATAAACACCAGCTCTAAAGGCCGAAAAGTCACTTTTTTTGTGTGTGTATTTCCAGCCTGCTCAGCTATGAAAGGGACTGGGGGGATATTGACACCTATTGACACCTGCCATATCATTCAATATTCTTCTTCTCAACTCTCTGAGGAGCATACAGTAGAGCAGACTGAGTATTTGGTGCATCATTCTGACACTGACACACTGACATTGCTGATATTATCTTTCTCTGCCTATAGCTGGGTACGGTACTCATCCAAATATGGATAAAATGTGCAAAGAGTCTTTCCCAAAAAACTCAACATCGGCAGCAATGTCAGGATTCAAACCCGGGGGTTTTATGATATCAAGCCCAGCAGCCTATCCTCTCCACCACTGACACCACATGTAAGAAAGTAAGAAAGAAATTTCCTTACATAATCGTTATCTGGACTGGTAACCACCATGGGTCTGCCATTATCGGAGGCTTCTCGGACGGCTGACTGTAACGGGACCTCACCTGGAATGGAACGGAAGGACAGAGTATAATAATAATAATAATAATAATAATAAAAAAATAAAAAATAAATATTGTACATTATATTGTGCCACGTCCCTCTTAAACTGGAAAAGGGGTGGGGGGCACTCGGTACTGAATCACACAGTGCTTGCAGACACCAACGAACACACACATGCACGAATGCGCCCTTGCGTGCATGCATACAAACACACGCAAAAATGAAATGCTCCCCAGCCATAGTCTTAACAAATAGGTTTTAAGACGCTTTTTGAAAGTTTTTAATGTCTTTGACTGCTTGATGGTGCTTGACAAATTGTTACAAATATTTATGAGTAAGTTATCATGGACCAATGGTATTGAGTTTCTATCCATTTCATTTCTGGGAGCCTAGCGCTAAATTGCCATTGTCTCAATCAATTTATAGCACACTTCCTGACATGTGATTATTTTTTTTTTGGACTGATGTCAGTAAGACAAAATAATAAAATGATTTCACCCTGAAACTCTACCTTCCTATCACGGAAGCACCGGAAAAAATCCATGAGATTCTCTATCTAACATTGGTGAAAATTGTATCTGTAAATTTCTATTCCAGCATTGTTTGCTATAATCATTTATACTTGCAATAGAATGACCTTTGCAAAATCCAAGTTTTTCATCTAATATGGCAAAGATTATAAATGATTATGAATGTCATACCCAGGATTTCTGTTCCCATTTCAGCGGCAATTGCTTTGGCCCCATCCTTGCCAAAGATGTGCTCCTGGTGGCCGCAGTTCGGACACACAAACATACTCATGTTCTCTACGATGCCCAGCGTAGGCACACCCACTTTGTCAAACATATCTACGGCCCGTCGAGCGTCTAACAAGGCGAGGTCTTGGGGCGTTGTCACAATCACCGAGCCTGAAAATATAGGCGGAGGATCTGATCATTGTTAAATAATATTTGCTTATTGTAAGTGTTTATACTTTTTAAAAAGAGTAGAAATACTGATAAAAATATGTGACAGAGGCAGGTCATGTTAAAGACAAGTTGCATTTTATACACTTTTTTCACGTTTCTAGTGATATATAATATCAAATTTATTACAATTAGTCTATCGTTTGCTTTGCCTTTCTATATGTTTTGTTTCCAGGAACCTAGTGTCAAATTTCTGTGTGATTCAGTGCTCATTTCCCGCCAAGAGATTTTTGTCTGCCTACAACAATCAGCAATAAAACAATGCCAGTAATTGGAATTTTATAATTATTTTCTGCTGGGAGTTAAGATATCTACGTCACTTGCATAGGCTCAATTGTTAGTAGAACACTGTGCCTAATCATACCACCAGAATAAGAAAAAAAAATAAAAAAATAATAATAATTGGGTCGTACCTGACACAGGTATATTTTGTGAAATAGAAAGCTGGACATCACCAGTGCCAGGAGGCATGTCCACTATCAGGTAATCCAATGGACCCCACGCTACCTGAAATGATATCACAAGATAGTTTGTTTATTTTCTTTTGTAACATGACATGGCTATTCAGAGAATACGAAGAAAAAAAAAGTTCTTTATCTAACATTATGGTGCTTGTTAATAATAAGCAAGTCTCCATCCTCCTATATAATAAAGGCAATCACATTTACTGAAAAGGATATCGAACTAAGAAACACTGAAGAATGTTTTACACTTACCTCCCTTAGTAATTTCTGCACGGCTGACATGACCATCAGACCCCTCCACACAATGGCCGACTGCTCATCAACCAAAAAGCCCATCGACATGCTAAGGAAAAAGTTTGCACAAAAATACAGTAAGTTGGCCCATAGAGCCAGTGCTTATCAATGTTTCCATAGTATGAAGTGGACAAAGTGACAATCACTAATTACCCTCTAAGACAGATCGCTGGTCTATCTAACATTACATCCCTGGCTATCATCTGCTACCCATTTCTACCCTTAGAAGGAGTGAGGCAATGGAAGTAAAACATCTTGCCCGAGGATAATAATAATACTGAAACACAATGCAGAAAGCTAGATTCAAACCCAAAACAAATTTTGTGGATCAGGTGCAATGTCTTAACCCCTCTACCACTGTGCCTCCACAATTTGTTGAAGACGAACAATACTAATGATGTTTTTAATGGCAAAAAATAAAGTCAGCTCTACAGACTCTATGAAAGGTTTTGCAGATTAAATACAAGGATCATAAAATATCGTTGTTCATTAGTCATTCATGTTTAAGACAAAGCAAGCTATAACATTTCTCATTTATCTAGGGACTGCACATTGTGTCCCATCATTTGTTGATATTCACATATTCAATTTATCCGAAATGTCCAACGTTGTAGGATTCATTACAAACATCAACAAAAACTCAAATCACCATGATGTATTGTTTGATATTGTTCTGAAATATCACTTTACTCAACGCGCGAAAATCTTCTGTGAAATGCTCTAGACATTTTCCAGTGCACAGAAACTGCATTGATTTGCTAAGGGCAAAGACATGTATGTAGTCAGACACAGTAGACTGATCCCCTGCTTGTCTTAATTTCCTTGTCTATAGCTTTCCAGCTCTATGTTCAGCTGTACACCATGGTCTGGGCACATGTTTGTAAGGTGCTTTGTGTCTGAGCTCTGTCCAAGGCTGGGCATGGTCCTGGCCCCCACACTGCTTTGCTGTGCGGAGGGGTTTGAATACGATTTATAATAAAACAACAACAAAAAAAGGATCATATTACCATTTAATTCCATAATTCATCATTGGGATCATCAAATTCTCTGGCAAAAAAAAAATGATAGAAGAAAATAAATATAATCAAATTAAGGATGCTCCCAACAGAGAAGCTAACTCTGAACCCCTTTAATTTTAAAAGTAATTGGTGCTATGTTTTACGTAGTGCTGCAAGTGCAAGCGAAACTAAAGTAGTTTTTGCTTAAACACATTGTGGTCTGTCTCACAGAAGCAAAACTTCTTTAGTTAAGAAAAGAAAAATGGAAAGTAATAATAATCATTATTTCAAATTCCTAGAATAGACAGTTCTCTGTCGTGATCTTAAAAAAAAAAGAAGTACTTTTCATGGATCAAGCTATCATACATACGGTGGTTAAGTTCAGGCTGGCCAGATAAATTCATGAGCATTGGAATAGAGGGGCCATAAATGTCAGCATCTAGAAGGCCCACACTATTGACCTGTTGTTGAGAAAGTAGATATACAATAGATTACACCATTTCAAATACAGCATTCATCATGTTCTGTGTACTTGACAACACAGTAAATTTCAGAAATAACGAGAAATGAGGGAGCACATAAAATCTCTTGTTATTCTGATATTTTGTTTTTGTCAAAAAGTGAAGGGTCACAGCTATTACTACAACAGATTAAAAAATCACTTTTCCTGCAATATATCTACAGTATGAGCTACCTGTTTGACACACCAGTCAGGTGCTAATTCACACTTTAACCAAGTGAGGCAAGAGATACAAAGTGCCTCACCTAAGGACACTGCCAGTAAACAAAGACATTTCTTTGACAGAGCATGGTGTTCTCTTGTTGTTACCCACTGAAAGACAAACCACGCCAGCATTGCTGTTCTCGCTGAGTAATGTTTTATTGTAACTGCCATTCGTCCATTAGCAATCACAACGATGATAAGCAAAGTGTTGATAAAATGATGTGGCGTCAGTGGTCAATTGCTTGACTCAGGAGTGAATGAGCACCTAGCTAAAGGCAGAGAAAGCTATTGTCAGCATGTTAATATGATGTGCCTTACAGGCTGCTTCACTGTATGCCCCCAGGGAGTTGAGAATGATATTGAATGAAATGGCTGGCTGGGGGATAAACAATGATGTTAAGTCTTTGAGCCTGCATTTGAACGGCGATATGGACTATGCATATAACCCCATCTTTATCTTTACAATGCATTCACAATAAATATGTGAAGTAATAATTAACTCTGCGCAGAAAAATATTGTTTCCTATGTAAAATGACAAGACATTTATTTAATTTTCACATGTAACTTGCAGTGGGCTGATCCCCTGCTTGCCTTAAATATCTTGATCCATAGATTTTACAGCTCTGCATCAGGCCATGTGCACTAGTGGGGCACAGACTTGCACTTAACCTGGATACGTTTTATCTGGGTCTGCGCATCGCTGCCTTAGATTCTGCCTTGTACACTGTCCTCGACCTGACACAGAGCTGGTCCCTACACTGTTTAATTAAGGTTCTAAAGGGAACAGATAACGAATGAACGAAAAAGTAACTTGATATTGACCATAAATCTCACCTCAGGATCTTGTGACATTGCCAGGGCAAGATTGACTGTGAAGAGTAAAAAACAAATTATTTTAAAGACATATTATTGAGAATCTCATGCACAATCTGTTATTATTCTTATTGAATTCTACATCTCAAGGCACACCTATACCATGAATTGTCCAAAATTCATTTCATTCACTGTCAGATCACATCAAAATTATCTTTGAATTCAAATTGATTTTGCCCTCACTTTCCATTTATTTTATTCCTTGATATTTTGTTGCATTAAATAAAACATGTTCATTTTATTTTCCTCTCATACATTAAATTTACAAAGGGAAAGAGACTTAAAATCAAAGTCAGCTACCTGCGGTAGAAGATTTTCCCACTCCTCCTTTTCCAGATGCCACCACGATAACATGTTTGACACCAGCCAGAGGAATCTTTTTAGGAAGGCCCTGACTTCTTCTTTCTTGTCTTGGGTTTGAGTATTGTGTAAAAGATGCACTGAAGGACTTTGGAGAGTAATAATGAGAAAGGGATCATGCACATGTAGTAAATTGTTTTTGACCAATTAATCATTATAATATATGATACTATGAAAGGGCAGAAGTTAGTATCTTGGGACAAGTTTCATGTCAGCTCCTCAACTGTTAAACATTGAATAATGACTTAGGCTTAGGATTTAGCGTTTGAGGGTCCAAAGATTTAGGAAAAAAGTCATTCCAGGAATTCTTTATTGGACAACGTGAGATGTGCATGATGTTAGATACCTCAACTCAGGCAAAGGCGAGCTCTTTACAAAATTAAAACTTCTCTCCTTCATCTTAATATATTACAACTCCCCTCCTTCATCATTATATTTGGGCAACGTATTGCCAGTATGGCTTTTTCCTTCATTATCCTACTCATACTACCCCCCCCCCCCCCCAACACACACTGACACCCAAACATATGTCCTTGACCTTCTGTATCTCTTGATTGTGAACAGTGACAGTAATTGTCTGTGCAAGCTGTTCCCTTTCTCAGAAGTATGACGTTTAACATGACTCAGTGCCAGATTCCCGTCCCTATTTCTATAAATATACTCAACATGGCAAAATTGTTAGCTAACATGTGGTAAAAAATAATAATTAGTAGAGATAGTAGGGAGCTGCTTGACAGTTCTAGACTTGTAGCTACCTAATACTAATATACTATATAAAAGTTATAGTTATAAGACTATCTCTTAGCTTAGACAGGACATAGAGACACTGCCAAGGTGAGTGTGTTGGAGGAAAAGTGTATCTTACATTCACTGTGAATTTTCTTGTTGATGGTAACACATCATACTTATTCATATTCATAGGCAACATTGGACTACCAGACGCCTGGGAAGTGGAAAACCTTCGATGAACTTGATGAACAGTTCTTTTACTTTTTCCATTCCGCTCCCTTTGATTACGTTCAGAACACCCTGCTATTACACACGAGCATCTGCTTAGCGAAAAAGCAGCAGATTTTTTACTCAGAAGTCCAAGACATGAATATATAGACTGTGAGGACAAATTCATATTCTCATTCAGTTTGTGCCTGCTGTAATTTCAAAGGCACGGGAATTATGACAGTGGATTCAGCTGATATCGAAAGTACATTGGTAGAGAACACTCGATATTTATATGACAGTCCTTGCAGTGATTATTTATATTTAGTGAATTTTTATCTTCGTGAATTTGTATTGATTTAGTGTGTTTTCATCTATATATATTTTTTGTTTGTTTTGATTGAGAGACAAGAACAGAAAATAGAAAAAAAGATTTTTTAAATTAAGATTAAGATCTTTTTCTATATTATATAGACTACACCAAAGCTTTCGACAAGGTGTGTCGTGAAAAGGTTTGTTTAAAAACCGAAAGAAATACCTACGAAATACCTACGAAATTATCAAATAAGAGCTCTTCTATGTGTATGGGTGCAAAGAACCTTTATCATTGTAAACTTCCGGGTGCTAAATTTGGGATAGAACCACACGGTACTCGGTACACGGAGAACACATGTGCAGTGTCGAGGAATAGTGTTGTGTTAGTGTCAGTTAATTGATCAATAAACAGAGTGTATTTACCTATATTTTTCAAAATAATCTAGACTTCGTTAACAGACTAAATGGGTAGAAAAAGGGATCCATCAAATTTGCCACCAAAGAAGGGGCCTGGAAAAAAAGCAAGGAAACAGCAGCCGCCAGTCCTACTTCCACTTCCAGGCTTATCTTCAGGTTCGTTTTGATTTTGACATTAATATGACATCATAAAACAAGCTAGTCTAAGTCTATCTAAATTGATATTTTAAGACACATTCTAACTACTTATATATCTGTTTCTTTAAAGTGACCAGTAAAATGGGATATTTCTTTCAATTGTCACACTTGACTTGTGACAATCATTGATCATTGTCATTATAATTTATAATTTTATATGATTAATATATATTAATATGATCATCATAGTCATAGTTAAGTTAATTATAGTAAATAGTAGTCTAAGTCTAGTCATAGTAAGTAGTAGTAGAGTCAGAGTAGTAGTAGTGTAGTAGTAGTAGTTAGTAAGTTTAAGTTAGTATTAGTATTAATTAGTAGTATTATTAGTCATTAGTATTAGTAATAAAATAAAAAAAATAGTGTAGTTGAGTGTGTGTAGTTAGTTTAAAAGTTAGCTCTCCATATAAATTAATAAATAATTGAAGCCCGGACCTTTTAGTTTAGAGTTTAGACCCTCTACTCTACTCTGACTCTATACATACTTCTATTATAATACTCTTCCATACTAATAATGCTAATATATTTACTTAAATTTGTGTAGTTGTACACCTGGCCTGGTCGGTGAGTGGCAGACTAGCACTATGACATGAACTATGACTATACTGATGCTGTACTACTATTTTTTACGAACTATTACTTCGGTAACAAAAAGGTTGATTCACACTACATCAATTTTAATAGGTACATAGGTAGTCAGAATTTGTCAGCTCAACGATTTTTACAGCTTCGGTAAATTACAATATTTACCTGAACCTAACTAATAAGTTAAATAACTCCTCAGATTTTCTCGGGAATACTATTGGGAGTGAGCATTTTCCGCCGGGTTGAAAATAACAAAATTTGTTTATTCTCCGCGGAGTGGCGGAAGATAATACTTTTTGTCTATTTTCCGCCGGGTTTTTTTTTTTGGTCTATTTTCCGCCAGGATTTCTATTGCCGTGGTCTTGCCAGCATCGAGCGAGAGGTCACGTGATCATGTGCGAATCTTTCCCACCCAAATTTGTGTTGTGGTCAGCCCTGGTGATGGTCAGACTGGATAATGGATTTCGTCCAAGGAGCAAGGTTCAACTGCTATGCAGATTTCCAGTCAAGACTTCAACAATATGAAACAACAACATTTTGCAAATTTTCCTTGGTCGGAGCAGAAAAGATTAACGAGAGCGACCCACTTTTCAAACTTTTAATTCACATTTTACCGTACCCCTACCTTATTCAAGATTAATTTTAGTCGTTTTAGACACCCTTTATAACAATTATTTTGTCTTTGATATTTTCAGGTGTTGGTGATGAGGACAAAGAGAAGACTTTGAGTCACAGACAGAAACAAAGGTTGGTATTATGGTTTGTGGAGAGATCAAGGTTGCTTGCAATTTGAACCTGTAATCTGTTTGTTTTTTCTTTGACTAATATAGCTAATTATTGATTCCGCTGCCGTGTAAGATATATCTGCTCTGGATTTTTACCCTAATGTTCCACATTGGGTTCTTGGGAAAGACTTTTACATATGATTTTCCCGACTTGGTTCAGTTACGAGTAAGTGTCCGGCTACAGGCAGAGGAGACATTTGTCAGGATACTAGTATGATGCGCCTAACAGGCTTCTCTACTGTGTGCGAATTGATGACTTGATAAGGACTTTGAATGATACACAGTGCTGAAATAGATGATGTAATCTGTGCTCCTGTACTTGTGCTTGGATACGGGACAGTTAACTCATCAATCTGTTATAAAAATCTCTTGTTCAATTTTTTAATGCATTTTTCTAATGAAAATCCGTTTTCTAGGGTAAAGAAAAGAGAGATCAAGAAAGTGGAAGCCAAAGAGAAAAGGGAGATAAAGAAAGCTGAGAATGCTAAAAAGAGAAAAGGTATGTTTTCCCTTTGGCCTACTTATTTCACTCACAGATTGCATATGACTCACGTCCAAATTAAAACCTACCAGGAGATAAACATTTATTTTTTTTCAAAGATAAATTTTATACATTGTTAGAACACACAACTGTGGAATTCTTCAAACTTTCTTTTATTAACTCACTAATATGTAAATGTAATACTTTTTAATGAGTGAGTAAAAGTAGGTTGCCTGAAACTGTAACTTATATTTTCATGGGAAAAATCATTTGTATTGTTTTGTCAAATGGATTGACTATTTCCTCACCATGTTTATAAAAGGAAAATATAGACAAGCACAGGAAAGAAAACATATTGAGGAAAATCTTGTATAATTTCCTTACCTCCTTTTTATTTATCCATTTTATTAGCCACGAAATCTGCAGAAGTCGTTTCAATCCCTCCAGCCAAGAAAGCCAAAGTAAGTGACTAATAAATTGTCATATATATCTATACATTTAATTATTAATATTTTTTTGGTTAACCGAGACACTTAAATTTGACAGATTGAGATGGGAAAAAAACCAATTTGATTTTCCTTTGGAGTTATCAATATTTTTATTTCCCATTTTTCTGTGCACAAATGCTTCAGAATTTGTTGTGTTAACACTGATACATTATGTTGACTTTCAATTTTTATTTTCCATTTTGATTGGTGATTGTTATTGGTTTAAACAAAAATTTATCCTGTTTTTTTTTATAATAGAAAAATCATTGTTGCTGTGGTCTTCCAGAAGTTAGAAATTTTTCTAATCATTTTGTTTTCATTTGAAACACTTATCTTTCTTGGGTCAAATTATATAGGATATCCCATCATTATCATTACAGTTGCTGTTTGACAGCGAAGGAGAAGATGAAGATGAAAGTGATGCTGAGGAGGAAGGTGACGATGTTGCAGGGCAAGTTGAGAGTTTTGACGAAGAAGATGACGACGAGGAAGAAATGATGGTAGGGTATATTTTATTTATTTTGAAGCTTGTTCCTCGCCATGTTGAAATACTGGTCTTGATTGTTATCCAAACATCTTTTGACATGAAATGTAGAGGTCAATTCCATGTCCAGCCTAGGACGGTGATCAAGTACAAAGCACCAGCATGCAAATGTACAGTGCAGGCACCAAAACCACCACACATGACTGAGCTCAGAGTTGAAAGATGTAAAATCTAATGTTGTTCAGTTGACCAACATACACATTTTCAATAGCCTTGGTATTTATCCCCCTCACTTATGAAAGGAACTGGGGAAGTAAATATTGCCACATGGACCAATTTTCAAACTTGTACACATAGTGGTGGCATAGCTTGGGTGGTAGAGAGTTGGTCTGCTGATGTCGACAAGGCTGTTGGTTTTATCCCTGTTTTCAACAATCTTTTTCTATTCTCTTTCTGGTGGTACAGGATATTGTAATATTGTAAATAGTTGTTTGGAGAATAAGGCATCAGGTGCATGTATTTCCCATAGTTCTCATTAAACATTGATTTTGTTTCCAGCAAGACGAATTTTCAGTAGACGAGGATGGCGATGAGGAAGAAGCAGAAGAGCAAGAATCTGATGATGATGACGACGATGATGATGATGACGACGATGATGACAGTAGTGATGTCAGTAATACCACATGCACATGCCCAAGTTTTCAGTTTTGATAGAATTGAACTTAATGTTTTAAATGTCTTGCTCTTCATACAGAACCTACCTGGTAGTGATAGAGGGACTTCTGTTATTTAATGACTTTGGGGGCTTTGCTTAGAGGTTTTATCCTATTAGGAGGTCTTAAGACGCAGTGGGGTCATCACCTGCTCGTCTTTAATTCCTGATGCAGAGACTTTCTAGCCATGTGTTAGGTGATGAGTGGTGTAAGACCTC
>JARFNW010071798.1:0-13546 GCA_031763155.1 Dirona albolineata
CATAGTTTTGTGACAAAATAATTATGAAGGATAAAAATCAGTGTTCAGATGTAACACACGTAACATGGAATGGCCCTAATAAAGTATGGGTGAGGATGTGTTAGTGTTAGGTTGAGTCTCTAACTATAACTTAACTATAACTAGTCTATAGTTATAGTTATAGTATAGAATAGTCTATGTTTGAAGTTTCGGGTTTAGGGCTTTAACCCTTACTACACATTGCCACTATCCAGCTTTTGACCTTAATTTCTGGTTTGTTTCGCAAAAAATCCTATCCAAAAGTGATGATATGCTTCACAAATAAATTCAGAGCTCGTAAACTGAAATTTTTGACACTTACTAGACATCTACTACTACTTTGTCTAGACTGTCGTCCAAATCTGTAACGTAGTGATAAACAGTAGATAGTATTTGTGGTTTGTTCATTATAATTCATAGTTTCAACCTTGTTATATTATAGTTATAGAAACAAATAAGGGCCAGTGAAAAGAAGCAAAAAAAATAATAATGAGTTAAAACGATGAAGATTGTGTAGAAAAATTTGTTTGGATAGCAAAAGTAGGACGACTACAAAGACAAAGGGACGTTACTCACGATAACGGTCAGGCTGTACTTTTATCTTGGTGCTGTATGATTTCAACTATAGTCGTACTTGGCAATGGCAAGGCGTAGCGGAAGCTTCGACTATAGTCGTCATGGCAACGTAAGGATTAAGTTCAGAGTATATTAGCTAAGGTTAAGATAATTGATTACCGCAGGCTACTTGACCATAAAAAATGAAAAAATACGATACTATAGTTACAAAATAATAAATATAAAGAAACTGCTCGTTTAGCTTACTAATTACGAAACTCTGAATGAAATAATTCTATGAGTTTGTTGTGAAAATTAGCTTACGGCCGGGTACTTCAGTTATTTGCGTAGGATAAATAGTTTGCCCATATTCATAACATCATGAGAAATTACTCCACAACATATTAAAAATAAAAAAGATGTGGATGCGCAACCAAGAATGGCACGGATGCATACTAATCATGCAGTGGACTCACAAAACTCTTGGGATCCTTCACATAAAAAATCTGACATTATGGGTTGAAAAACAAAAGTAGACATTATTATTCGAGGCATGTCATGGGGGATAAAGCTTGCCTTGCCTTGTGACTAAAGCTACCACTGCTTTACTATTAGCTGATTATCATTAAATGCTGTGTAGTTTAACTTACTTGCTGTCACTACTTGCTGCAGCGTCCTCAATATAAGTCCACACAAATAAAACTAATAAATAATACTACTAATATTAATGATAAAACACAATACAAATACACTAACTCTAACACCACGTAATGTTCTTGCACGATCTTTCTCTCACCAAAACTCGACACCGACTGCCTTGTATTTCTTCCACTCTGTTCACCAACTACACACATAACTACTACTCACCACCAAACACTTCTTCCCAAAACAACAACACCAGAACGACTATCACTCACTACACATTACACAACACAACACAACATGCTGCTTGAAAAGGAATATGTCTCATGTAAATCTATAATAAAGGTGATATTTGATATAAAAGTCTTTTCATGGTAAGTTGGCAGTGTATCACCCTATCATCATTCTGTGGGCTACAAAACTGACTCACCATATGCTCAGATTGTTGCTGCTTTTCGGCTCCTTTACTTTTATGAAAATATTATATTCAGAGAACTACTATCAACATCATCACACGGAAATGTGCAAATAGGGATTAAGAAATATAGTCATGGTGAGGAGAGTGTGATGTGTGGATGTAGTGCTGTGTTATGTGATGGATGGTGACAATAGTGACATGATCATTGAGTAGAGGATGATATTGAAAAACAGGTGCTTTGGAAGAGTTGAAGGAGGTAAACAAATTGTGGTGAAAAGTTGGGTATTTTTTCGAAGCACTTTAAAACTTTTTTTTTCATTCATGCATAGTTATTATATGATAAAAAATAAAAAGATTACATCTGATCGTTAACATTCTTTTCCTCCCAAAAAATCTGTGAACATGATCTATAGTGAATGAATGGCTGAATTAACATTTTGCAAAAAGAAAACACAACATGCAAGTACCCACCCTTATAATTCCTCCCCAACACAAAGCACAAAGTTAATCGCAACAAAATAAGATAATGCTAAAATGCCATAGAGGATAATTTTAGCTGCTTAGAATGGAATAGTCTTACAAATTAACTACAATGCCTGCTGATGCTGGACTCAAAAGATGCTATGGTAGTGTGAACACACACAGACGCTTTAGATAATTGAATCCGACTTGGCGAAAGTCAAATGAAATACCTATCAAAAAGGAATGTGTAAGCAGCTTAAAAAAAAAGAAAACAAAAAAAGCGACCTTTTGATCAAAGGCAAGGGACAACTACATTAAAAATATTATTGTGGGGGCTTTGACTGAGGTCGATGGAGTAAGTGTGGGGGAAAAAGCCTCTCGAAGAGACATGAGGAACAGGAGGAATAGAATAAAAAGAAACAGAAGGATGGAAATCATTAAGAAAATGAATAAATAAAGAGCAATTATTGATTTAATGTCTTATCTTCCTATCGAGTGTCCTGCCTTTCTAAAAGTAAATAATGAATCATCATAATTTTATGTTAATTTTAGCTTGTCTTTTTTTGTCAGTCACATCAGCTAACAAGGGTTGTTAGTCATGTACGCAAGAGACTAAGCAAAAGTCGCCAAAACACAGTAAGTCAAATTGAGCCAAGTTGAAGGAGATAAAGTTTTGATTCTAAAAGGTTCATATTTTAAAGGGAAAAGAGGCAGGAGGAAATTAATGAATGTCCATTGTGAATACCTGCCTATAGATTGTTCATTTTATTATTTAGTACACAAGTGTAATATTCTTTATCTCATTGACTAATTTTGTTATTTTATTGATCGTATATAATTTCTTCATTTTTGATTTTTGCGATTGTGTCGTTCCTTTTATAATACATTCAATGACTTTCAAAAAGTCTAAATTCAGAATGGCAAATCCAGATGCATGAAATGTGGTGCTACATGCAGGTAATCAGCCTTTGCACACCGACTGGTTATCAGCCTTGGATCTACCTTTTTTTAGGCCGCATATTATCTCTGTAGAATGTTTACTAAATTCACTCTGTGGGTGAGCCTAGAGGAATTACACACATGAGTAGGGGATATGACTTGCAAACAAAATGTTATGGTAACACAGTGAAACAAACATTTTTGGGTTGTGTACAAAATCAATTTTAACTTAACATGAGTCGGCACATGGACTTATTCAAGCCCCAATTTTCATGAGCAAAGGAAAATATGTCACAAAATTTTTAATCATGAAACTGATTTGAGGCATGTCTTCAGACGTCATCTTTTATCCCCCCTGACCTGTTTCTATGCAGCATTTACCTCATTAGTATAATTAGAGATAAATGTATCTGATCTCACTTGTATGTGAGACAATAATATGTTTTGGCATTAGAATCGTGTAGATTCTTGTTGGCGCATGTGCATTGGGGATACAGAAAAATTAGTTTCCCAGATCTGCCTGGCTGCAGGGATCAGGTTTGAGCACACAAATCTTCTGTCCTGATCACTACACCACAGTGTTTTCCTACACGCTTGCAATTCTTTGGCATTTTAGTAGGTCAGTGTATGTAGTGTTATGCATGAGAATTGAGTGCAAGATGTGTTTGACAAGTCAAGATTGATGTCAAACTGTATTTCAATTTCAGACTGAGCTATATATGATGGGTAATGTAGATCCTACCGATTATGTAGATTCATTGCTGCACAGCATAGCAATGACAGGGAGCAAGACAAAACTAAAGAGAATGATAAATACAGGTCAGTTGTATTGTGGTACCTATAATGGAAAGCTTGGGGTTTTTTTTTGGTTTTTTTTCTTATTAGACAGTGAAAGAAGTGTTTAGCATTAAACTGCTTTCCATGGTGTAATTGCATCCATTGTAATCCTTTAGAACCGTGATTAAACAATGTAGGGACGACTCTGTGTCTGGCCGAGGACAGTGTACAAGGCAGAAGGCATCGATGAGCAGACCCAGGTCAAATATATCCAAGTAAAGTTTAAGTCTGTGCCCCATTCGTACACATGGCCTGATACAGAGCTAGAAAATCTATGGATTAAGATTTCTAAGGCAAGCAGGGAATCAGTACCTTTGACTTTTTAAGAATCTTGATTTACGTAGAGTATTTTGCACTTTTAATTGAGACATTTAGATATATATATATTGTATGTTTTTATTATGATTTTTTTTAAATTCTAAAATTGCTAGTCATAAGAATTTAGGACTGATAAAAAAAATTAAGATTCATTTGCTTTATCTGACTTACAAATTGTGTGTATGTTTGAATGCTTGTGTTATGGGTAGGAGGTTACAGTTTGATTTTCTTTTTTTAGATATATATGTTTTTGTTTTGTTTTTATCCAATTACTTCAGGTATAAATATTGACTTTCCGAACAGCGTGGGCCAAACACCATTATTCTGTGCTTGTATGCATCGAAATGAAGTCAATGCAAATTTGCTGTTGAAGCATGGGGCTGATCCCAATTTGTAAGTTATCACATTCTAAATGTTTATTATGAAAAGTGTAACCAAATATTTCAAAATGAGAAAAAAAAACCATTGTACAGGGATAAAACAAGGATATTTGGTTTACCTGTACAGCAGCACCTTATTGTCACATGCCCCAGTCTCAGGTTACGGTCAATGACACTCATGTCGGCATGAAAATTTTACCTGCATGAAAGCCTGGCTCGTGGTGATTTCTAGATTCCAATATGTCATTTTACAATATTTGATGCTCAAAATTAGTCCACATTTAGTCAAAATACTCTTGATTTAGTTTAAATGAAATTTGTTCTTTTGTGATCAGTAATTTTTCTGTTATCATGCTCACAGCCTTAACCAAAGTGGATTCTTTGTTGTTTTGGATGCCGTGTTTCAAATTACGCTTTTACAATGGCCAAATACTCTTAACTTTCCTAGTTGGGTTCAGTCAGACAAGAGATTGCATGGCAACTAAAAAATTTCCCATTTTTCTAAAACTTTGACACTTTTCCCTTGATTATCACTTATGAATGATTGACACGACTATTGTCTGTATCAGTACATCTTTATAAATGTACCTTTCAAATTTGGTGGCATATTGAAGTCCCACTGCATACTGCTTGGGATTTCCCTGCTGTCAAAAGATAATGGCTGTCCGAAAAGACAATCAAAGTTATCATAAATGTATCAATAGATCAGGACATTGACTAGGTTTGGAACAAACACAAGAGATGTGACAATATGCAAGAGATGAGTATTAAGTAGAAACAATCATTAAGTCAATGTAAATGTGAGATATGCTGAGCCGGACAGATTTAGGCCACACCAAATAGCTAATGAATGATGTCTTATGTCCTGGTTTTATGACAAATTGACTTTATGCATAGCTTTAGACTGACTTTATTTCTCTCTTGATCAATACCTCTTGTATTTTTCGGTATAAAAGATTTGATTACTATAAATTTCCTTCACAATTCCTCATCAAAGCTCCTTTTCTTCATTCCAACAAATGTAATTCCTCTCCTTTCTACATTTTCTGAGTAAGGAAAAAAAATAAATTTCCTATATTTATTCCAGGGGGAAATTTGTCCTTAGGGTCTATTCCGAGGGTAAACCGGAACAACCCAGGCATCAGTCGCAATGCAGTGCTACAAAATGGGGTAAAGGTCTTGAGAAAAAAATTCAGTGCTTCTACTGGGATTTGAACCTGCGACCTCTGGAACCAAAGGCGAGCTGATTTAACCACTGTGCCACCGGCTCCCCACTTCACTCCATATCTTTTTTAGTCTACCTCGGCAGTGCATCTTCCCTTGCTATTTACACTATCAAGTATATTTTTTAGTCATTCTATTTTTTCTGAAGGCACCCTGACAGGTCCTGGAACCATCGGTCGGGATATTCATGTAAGGCCTGTCTTATGATATGGTAGCACATGTTTAGCATAGCCCTCAAAGTCAATTGATGACACAGGCCTCTCCACTACTATCGATGTGGTGTAAGACTGACACTGGCGCTGGCAGATGATTTGTTGATTCTTTATTTAATAATCATTGATCTTCATGCTTTGTTTTTTTCCTTACCTGTAGTAAAGATATGGAAGGGGTGACCCCTCTCCTTGTGGTCTGCTACACTGGTAATATTGGGCTGCTGTGTAGCATGATAGAGGGAGGAGGTGATGTCTGTCTCAGAGACAACAAAGATCGAGGCCCCTTAGAATGGGCTCACAAAAATGAAAACTTGGAGGTAAGGAATGGGGTGATAGCATTCCTGCAACAAGCACGTCTCTATGGCATCATGAGTAGTGCTCATGGCAAGGATGGGCTGGTTGACAGCAAGATTCCTCAATATGGCACCAGGTACAGTACCCATTCCTTCAACAATCTAAGGAAAATAAAGCTAATGCACTTTCACTGAAATCATGTATTCTTTGTTGCTTTTGAATTATTTCCAACTCTTCTGAAATTGATAACTGGACTTGAAGAATGCCAAAATAGTTTACCTAGACTTGTTGGAGAGATGAATTTATTACTAAGTGTTAAACATTTCTCAAACTTTTGCCACAAAATGTGTTTGAAAATTTTCAAACCTGGGTGAATGAATTTGATAATTGATGTATACATAAGCAAGTGAGATATTAAGTTAGATCTCTATATGTGACAGAAATAAGTCTGAAAGATAAAGCCTCATTTCACACTTTTAGAGTGACTGGTACATTTGAAAGAACTGAATTTCCTCTTTGTAATGAAATTCACTTCAACTGGTAAAACTATCAGGAAGATATAGTGGTATGATGTGAAGTCTGTAATAACTGTAAGACCTGAGAAAATCGCCTTAAAAAAAGTATGTTGCAGGTGATGCATTCCAATTGTTTCTCTTCTTCTAACTCATGACATCTTTCGAACCCCAAATTTTCCTTATTTATTCAAAAGACAGTTGGAGCAGACATCAGTAATGGGACTGTTGAAGAAAACCACAGGAAGTAACATTAGTTTGGAAAGTGAGAAGAGCACTGGCTTTGGACATGTAGGTCATGAATGTAACTTAAATGATTGTGTGCATACATGTGTATATATGAATAAACCCCCACCCTCTTTTTAAAATTTTATAGTGGAGTCTTCCTCACTGCAGGTTCACCGTCCCCTGTTCTCTATCTCTCCAGTCTAATCTTTACAATTTACTCACATCTTTTTAACATACAAATGATAAGTGGTGTAAAGTCTTTGAGCTTTTACTTCTATCAGGTTATATGATTTGTTTGTTTATCAAATCCTCCATATTATTAATGAACTGGGAAATAACTTTTCTTTCTTTTTCTTTTTTTTCTTTTTGTCTTTCTTTTTTAAACATTAAAAAAATATCTGAAGATTGAATCTGAGATTTGAATCCAACACCTTTCATTTCTATCTTTGTATTAAGAATCATTACCCATGTATTTGTTTTCATCAATTTCCCTTTCATCCTTGTGACTTGTAGGTGTACCCTTGTGCCAAGGAAAGTTCTGCCATAGTGTCCGTTATTCCACTCATTTCTGAAATGATGCTGATAAATGCGGACAACATCGCCTATAATTGCAGTTTGGATTTTACTATGAGAGAGTTTGTACTCACATACCAAATTTGATATGTGTTTTCATTAACAAAGGGTTTTGTTTTCGTTTCCATGAATTGTTTAAAGGGTTTTTATTCAATGAAATTCAACTCTCTTTTTAATTTGTAAACTTTACATGATTTTCTTTTTACTGGGTTGTGCAGTTTGATATTTGTATTTTGATATGCAATTGAAATTCTTGAAATGTTTGGGACTGCTGGAATTAACCTTGTTGGGCATGAATAGAAATAGAATTGATAATGGGACAAGCAATACATTTTTATGACAAATTCTTGTTTCAGATTAAGTATGTGTTTTAGGTAATATTTAGTTATAAAAAACTCTTGCATTTTCTGTAATTTGATTTTGAAGCCATATCATTGTTGCACGACTCACCGACTGGGAATAGGTTGTTGAAATATTGAAGGTGAAAAGAGAATTCAATCCTTAAAATTTAGGTTTAGATTTATATTTTGTGTACCATTCACCCTGACTGCTTACTGTGAAAACTTGTACCTGTTTCATGGATGAATCTTTGTTCCGTGATTTATAATGTTCACCTGTTACCCCATTAGCGTTGTGAGTTGTCTGATGTATGCATACTTTTACACCAATAGTAAGTGGTCATTTAAAAAAAGTGTTTTGGTTTGTTTGTTTTAGAAGTCATCACCATAACAATAACAAATATTTTAAACAAGTGAAAATTCTGACCACCTCACCAGGAAGTATCACGAAAATAATCTATTTAGGTTATTCAGTTGAACCAAACCATTCTGTTTTCTTCCCCCAAGAACTATAGTGGATTATAAAAATATGCCCAACAACATTGCAAAAAAACAGAATAATTAGGAACCCGACTGAAGACGAAATTAACACCTATTGAGAAGTATTGTTTTGTCAGTTTATGAAAAATGTGTAGAGATGGGCAACGACTCTGTGCCGTTTGTAAATTGTGTTTCGAATTCAGATTCAAGCTTGGGATGAATTTCATTTCAGAATGCTATGGCTCACCACAGACGTAAGTGTCAAGACGCTAAAATCGGAGTTCGTTATTGAAGAAAGGGCACAGCTGATTCTTTCAGAAGCTTCATTTTTGAGGTAACAGTAACACTAAATTCTTGACAAGCATTAGAAATTCCAGTTTTGAGATACATGTAAACAATCAAGAATGGGAGGAGGAGGAGGAGATGAAAATTGTTAATCTTAAAGGGAGGAATTAGATGAGATAAGATACTTGTACATCTTTATAGTCCAAAGACGGCACTCTCCACACTCAAACTTCCATTCACTTTGATATCTTTCCACCACATAGTCACTCCATACATCAAGACAGTTCCACAAAAATGAACAAAAGTAAATAAATACATGCATTACAAAAATGAGCAGCAACAATTTCATGGTGAATGATGCAATTACAGTCAAACCTGTGCTCGCGGTCATCTGTATAAGGCGGCCACCTGCCCTGGTGGCCACTTTCCAGTTCTGACCATTGTTTTTTCCTCTATTTTGTCACTGTGCAAGGCGGCCTCCTGCCTAACACGGCCAGTGGCCACTATTTTAGGTACAAAAAAGCATTCGAACCTGACCTAGACGACCAGTTAGTCGAGGTGATTTACTCTATTAACCCCCCTTTTCTTTTGTGCCGATCTTTGAATCATATTGATGCCCGTCAAATTACAAAACAAGTGTGAACATAGAGATCCTACATCGTGTAACACACATCCTTATGTGTCACCAGAGATTATATCAATACACTAACCACCCACTTGATAAGGTTTCTTGTCTCGTTCCCCATTTCCCTCATAGCATTTGTGAATTGATGTTTATCGACAGTCATATGTCGACCATTACTCAATCAATGAATGTGTCTAGCCATTGGATTGCATCCACCACGACGAGACCAACAATAGACTAGCCAAATGAGCATGGCTGTTGAGTAAGCGCCGTACATCAACCAAAACACCTGTGTGGATGGTGAATGGTCAATGGGTGTCTTCAAAGCGATTGACCGTCGATTATGGTGACTCGTTGTCGCTTAGATAACAATAGACTTCAATTACAATAGCCCGGTCTGCTTCACAAGTCATTTGCTCCTCCTTTCACACAGCAACTTGAAAAAACTCGGGGTTAAGTGGGCGGAGTTAATTGATATGGTGTTCATTTCTGATTAATGTGTGGACAAGATATAGATGACAACTCGGATGTAGAGGAAGAGTAACCACCAAAACCAACAACTGTGACTGACGCCTTAGATGCGTTGACTCGACTTAAAACATTTTTCATTGAAAAGTCAATGGTTGATAGTCAATGGTCGATGGTCTGTCAACAGTGCAAAATCTTGATAAGGACATTTATCATTGTGTGACCAAGACATCAAAACAATTGACGTTAGACAACTCTTTCAAATAAACTTATGTTGTACCTCCAAAAAACGCAAAGCAACCCCCCCCCCCCCCAAAAAAAAACAATACAAAAACAAAACAAAACAAACAAACAACACAAAACCCTTATCATGGTACTAAAATCATGCAATGACCGATTTCCCTCATAATAATATTGATTACCACTTGACCTACTTACGGTTTGCTACACTAGTGTTTGCTTTTTGTTGTTGATTTTTTTTGTTTGCCGATATATCTATATATAAACTGATCTGAATGGATCGACGAGAAAACCAATAAACGATCTACTTTACGCATGACGTGTGGACGCACACAAAAGCAACGCAGTCTGCGGTTCAGTTCAAACCAACACCAACAACAACACAACACACCTATTAGGCCACATTAATAAAGTATGTTACCAGGTCGAATGAAATCACGTGATATTATTATTATTTGTTACTACAAACTCTTCCTTTTGAAGTTACGAGGGTGTGGCAGGCATGGGAGTTATAAATAAATCAGGCAGCACAATTATACGTGCTTCTATAAACGCATTAGCACACGCTGCGCGATGGTCGTGGATAAGCGCTGTATAAATGTGATTCGTTATAAACGTCATTCATCAAATCGTAGTCTTCAATGGTTGAGAAGTGAACGTGTGTGTTACTCCCTCCGGAAAATAAGAAGGATGAAAATGGATGGGATTATTGGGATTGCGTGAGTCTTTCGAAGGCGTGTATGATTTGATTGTTTTTTCTTTCAGACGATAGCACTCGAACACTATCATGGTCACCCTGTACAACACCCCCCCCCCCCACCCCCAACAAACAAACAACAAAAACAAATAACAAAAAACAAAAACCCCAACAAAAAAACAAACAAAAACATCAATACCAAAAAAACAACAAACAAAACAAAAAGAAACCAAACAAACAAATAACAGCAAAGCCAAAACAAAAAACGACCGAAAAAAACCGTCCTCAAGCGACAAAAAACAACAAACAAAAAAAACAACCCCCAAACAAACCAAGGTTTTACACAAATCTGATGTTGCAGTGCTTCAAAATGTTGAATACCTAAGTATCTAAAGATCACTATGTCGTGAGGTGTAATTAACGTACCCCTAAAATCTACAACAGGCTTGCCCACCCACTTAAAACGCCCAAAAGCCGCCACTGCATAGTAATATTATGTCCAGTTGCGTGTTTATTTGTGACAATCATGCAACGACACGACTATGTTAAAACATTTTGTTTGTTATCTGTTCCCTTCAGAACCGTAATTAAACAGTGTATGGACCAGCTCTGTGTCTAACCGAGGACAGTGTACAAGGCAGAAGGCATTGATGCGCACACCCAGGTAAAAGGTATCCAGGTTAAGTGCCCCTCCAGTACATATGGCCTGATACAGAGTTAGAAAATCTATGCATGAAGATTTTTAAGGCAAGCAGGTGATCAGCCCACTGGGCCAATAAAGCTTGTTTGGTACAAGAAGCAATACACTGTTCAATATTACTCATATCAGAACCAGATAACATAATTTTGTAGCCCCAGGTGTTCATCCAACAGCTATAGAAACTGGAAATTTTACCAAAGAGGCAAGTTTTTATACTTGGTGGTAGGTATTGTCTTCGAAAGTGGACTTTCCCGATTGAAATTGATGTTATCCTCTGTCTATGATTAAACAGAATAAATGCAAAGAATCTTCCCCGACACACTGACATGGAGGCGAAGAGCAATCGCTCTGAAACTTTCAAACATTGGGAGGGGAGAGAAAACGTGAAGTCTGACTTCTTGGTCACAGCTGGGTTCTTCTACAACAGTAAGTCCTGATTGTCTTTGTTATATATCGTATTTAATAATACCTAATAATAATGATAATGAAGAAGAAGAAGAATTCTTTAGTTCATTCAAAAGAAAATTTGTTTTACAGACATGTAAAAATAGTAAAAGAAATATTATATGATACATTGTATATAAAGTGTATTGTTGTTTAAGTAGGAGTATATATATTTGCGTCCTTGGGTTAGACACTTCACGTTTCTTACCTCACGGGACCCAGTAAATGAACATTCGGTTACAGTTACAGGCAGTGAATTATTATATAATATTGTCAGAATGCTAGTTTGTGTCAGGCCTAACAGCAGCTCCTGAGATGGTTGGAGCAAAGTCTTGTCTGCCTATGGTCAAGTGAAGCACCATAAAATGCACACAGTGTGCTTTTGTAAGTCCTTAAAAGTCTTCAGGCCCATGGAGCCAGTGCTTATTGCACTCTCTGTAGCGTGAAACAGACAGAGTGACAATAATATGTCACCCTTCAGGATAGAACGCCAATCTATCGCACTGAAGCTGTAAGCCGATACCCATTTCTGCCCCTGGCCTGCCTGGCCCAAGAAAAACAAGATGACTGGGATAGGATTCGAACCCACGACCTTGCCTTGAGGGTCTGCTTGGTCATATCACTTCCAGGATGTGGCAATGCACTAGATAAAGGGTTTTTTTCATGTTATTTTATGATGGCAAAATCCCAAGTCTTGTCATCCCCTGAAAATTTATCATTGATTGATCATGATGAAACTTTCTAAAATGCCTCTTGTCACCTAACAGATGTCAATGATATTTTGACTTGCTTCCACTGTGGTATGAAAGTCTCTGGCTCGAAAGTAAATATGAAATTGCAGCAGCTCCATGCCAATGACTCCCCCAACTGTCCTATGGTCAACGAAGGACAAACGAACGGTGAACAAGCTTCTGCTATGGAAGTGGAACTTTGTCCTTCTGCAGGAAGTGTAAGTCAAAGCCCTTATTTGGTGGCCGCCTTGGACAGTTTTTCTTGGATTATTTTTTTTTTTTAGGGCGCTTTAAAAAAAAAAAAGAGACAGACGGGGGGGGGTTGTTTGTTGTGGTTTTTGTTTTGTTGGAAGCTTTAAGAGTTATCTTGTTCAATTCTGTTGTGAATTCTGGAGCTTTCTGTTGTAACTTTTGTCCATTAACTTTGATTTTGCTGCGCATCGCATCTCTAACCATACATGGGCCAATCCATTGATGTCTTCATTGGCTCGGGGTCGGACACATGTTTTTTTTTCATAGGTGCATCGTTCTTGTCAAATTCCAATAATGCTGCCTTGCGTTTGACAATGTTGTTGATTTGTATTTTCCCGACAGAAAAATGTGTGGCTAGTTCCTAGATGATTGTCCACGTTCGGAAGTATTTAATAACTTCCAACTTCTGCTTCAAAGTTAGAGTCACAGGCTTCTTGGTTTCTTTCAACATGTTGTGTCTTGAGATTCCAGATAATTGCAACTGACATAAATTGTATCTGAGTGATTTTATTAGGTTCTACTGCCCACACATTAAAGAAAGGAAGTGTATATACAGGTGATCGGGTTACCCGTACATCCTAAATGCACTTTCACCCGTCTAAATGCCAAGTAATGACAGTATGCAATCGTAAACAGCCACTTCGACATACTTACAAAATGCTTGATCAACCTCT